>PVKN010011175.1:0-21939 GCA_004027915.1 Capromys pilorides | reverse complement strand
TAACAACTGGCGCTCTTGCTCTCCCTGCGCGGGGAGGGCATGGCGCAATGCTAGGCTATTCCTAGGTGCCCCGCATGTATCTGCGGGGACTTAGCAGACTCAGGAAATAAACCCAGGCAGAGGCCTGCAGCAAACGCTTGGTAAAGTGCCGCGCATGCGAAGAGCTTACCAGCGTCGCTCGGCTTAGTCTCACCTACCTGCATAGGCATCAAGTGATTATCCGTGATTGCTCTGGGGTCCTGGCATCCCGCCTGCCCATGAAGAGGGCAGGGCACTCAGGAGACCTGGATCTTGCCTGGTTCTGTCATCAGTCTAGTGGCTTGGTCGCTGGTTTCCTTATCTGTAAGAGGAAGGGCTGGCATCCACGGCCCTTGCTCCTTGTCTGTCTCAACCTGTGGACTTTGGGAGCCTCTCTCAAATTAGTGCTTGGGCCAGGGATCAGGATGTGTCTATGAACTTAGCAGAGCTCGTCCTGGAGGGGAAATAAAATCCTGCTTATGAAGAGGTGAGTTTGTTCTTATGCAGAAGAGCTCCCCACCGTAAGGGGGTTGCTATAAAGCGTTGTCCGTTTATTTTAGTTGGATCTCAAGTCTCACCAGTCCATTCACGCAATGTCTACACCATAGGAAAACCAGATTAAATTGCTTGTTGCAATTACAAAAACTTGTTATGGTGGAATTTGTGCATTCTACTGATTAATATGTGACCTGCTTGGCGTGCTTTTAAATCTGAAGTGTTTTTGTCTTTTGTAACTACGGGTATCACTTGCTACTTTGCTACCAAACTTTGAAACAGCTTGGCCCTTTGGGACCGCTAATTACAGTTCACTGACAAAATGAATTTCGTAGAATGCATAGGAAGCTTATTGCATCTCAGAGAAATAAAAGTATCTGACAATATAACAAGAGATCAAATCAAGCTCTTCAAAGTTTTAGGACAGAGCTTCTCATACTTGTTGAGTATAGAAGTTTCATTTGTAAAGCTTTAAAAAAAAAAAAAAAAGATCCCTGGGATTTCTTCCAAGAGCTTCCAACTCAATAGGTATGGGCCCCAGAACCTGCATTTCAAGATGCTACTCCCTGGCACAGGGTTTGCAGAGCGTAATTTGAGAAATATTGAAATGGAATTTCTAGAATTGAAATTGCCTTAGATAAAAGCCCAAGAACTGTTAATAAGGACTTTGAAAGAAGCCTGAAGATTTCGATTCATTGTTAAAGAAACTTGGTAGGCTGAAGCACATGCACACAAGTAGCAGTGTGTGTTTTAATGTTTAAAATTATTCCACGGTTCATATTGCTGAGGCTTTTTCTTTTGAGTAGCAGTTTATTTATTCTAATTTTATTTATTTATTTTTGGAATGAGCAGTGTCACAGGATCATCAAATCTATTTTCCTTAGGGCCAACTGGGTCAAAACTCAATAGCGTTTGATGTCACACTGACTTTGGAGCTGGGGGAAGCTAGCAAAGGAATGGCAAGGACAAAGCCCTCCGGGAGAATGGGCAAAGCTTTTCTGATCCTTGATCACACAGTTAGTGCTGGAGCTGGCATTTCTTCTCTTGTAAAAACAGTGGTTTTACTTTTCCCTTGGAAGAAGAGGTGGCTGGAGGTCAGAGGAAGAGAAAACTGTGAGAAAAGAAACACAGAGATATACCTGTGAACTGTTCCCCTTACTACATGGGACAAAAGTCAAAACAAGACAAGAGGAAAACAATGATCCAGCATGTCATGTTCTGAGACTCCACGTGGCCTTCCTGTGGCTTACTTGGAAATTTCATCTCTGTTTCTGTCTACATAGTGTGAAAGCAGATGACTGGGTGACCAGTTACCTCACCTCCTCCAGTGCCATCCTGGAGTTCGGGGCAGGAGAGAAATTTGAGTGCCCAGCTCTGGCACTCTGGTGAGCCAGGAATTGGAATGGGATGATTTTCCTGGGACACCAGGAACTTCTTTGAGAGTGATGGAGATTTCAGTCACATTGCACAAAGGAGGTGAGTGACTTGGGGGCAGCTGCCTGCTGTGTTTCATGTGGAGAGTGTCCACGGTGGCTGGTGGTGAGTAGCACTGTGGAGAGAATGGCAGGGCTTGGAGGAGACCCTCAGCTGCGCAGGCCTGGCCACACCTCACTTCCGGGGTGGTGAGCTCCAGCTAGTTGGCATTGCTGTCTTGTGCACCCACCTCCTCTGTACTGTCAACCTTTTGGGGGGTTTTAGTTGACTTTGCCCATTTCCCCAGTGTTTCAGATAAGAGGGACTCGGGACTTTTTACTCTGTGTCTGTCACAGGCCCCATCACACACTCAGTAAATTTTCCCTTCAGCAGCATTGACCAGGGTGCCTCTGGGCGGGGCCAGGTTGAGTGTGTGTGTGCAGGTGAGCGGGCGCAGTGGGCCAGCTCCTGGAGCCCTGTGCTCTCCTCTCTAGGGAAGCTGCCTCTTCCTGTCACCAAACGTGCTTTTCACGGTACATGAGGCTCCCAGTCAACTGTGACCTTGGTTTAGAAGTTCAGCTTCAAGCTGAATAGGTATTAGATCGACCCAACACAGGGCAAGAGGACGTTTTCTGAAACGGTGCTTGAAGTCAACGGAAAAATAGGATTTCATTTTCAAAATCCTGATGTCCAGTTAACCAAAGTGTATGGTACACATATGTTAGTTTCTCACCAGGCTAATTGGCAACATTTGGGGAAAAAGTGTCAAAACGCATGAAATTTGGAGAGAAATTTAGTTTGAAAAGTTAAATGAAGTTCTGAGTTTCTCAGAACATCTAATATGCATTCTGGATGTCTAAGAAGAGTGGAGCATACACAAGAGGCTGGGGAGTTGCTTTGAGATTCTACTGTGTGTGTGTGTGTGTGTGTGTGTGTGTGTGTGTGCAGAATCTCACTACACAACTCAGACTCGTAGTGATCCTCCTGTTTTCAGCCTCCCTTCCCAGACTCAAGATTCTACTTTGAAAACAGTGAATGCACTTTGTGAACACAGTTGTTGTGCACTTTGAGAAAATGGATTTGTTCACACACACTCAGGCACCTGCGTTTTATGTCAAGGAACATCCCCCATCACACACACACACACACACACACACACACACACACACACACTGACACACACAGACACTGGCACACACACTGATGCATACACACACTGATGTATTGACATTGACACACATACTTGGGCACATAACAGACACATACGCACTCTGACACACACACACACACACACGCACACACACACACACACGCACGCACACTGAGCTGTGTCTGAGCTGCCTTAGCCCCCGAGCAGCAGCCCCACCCAAACCTTTCTTCTCTCCCAGTCCCCAGGCCCAGTGATTCCGCTGCCATCCCTGCATCCTGCCAGGCTCAGCATCATCCTTACAAGGCTGCAGTGTGACTGTGACGCATACAGCCCTTGTGGGCATACTGCGGGCAAATGTTCCCTTTGTCAGAATTATCTCTCTGTTAGATGATTTGGGGAGGGCACCAGGGATTGAACCTGTGACTTTCCACAGAGCCTCATCTCCATCGTCTCGCTCAGTCGCTAAGTTGCCCAGGCTGGGCTCCGAGTCGTGACCCTCCTGCCTCAGTCTCTCAGAACGCTGGGATCCAGGATGCTGCAGCACACCCGGCTCATAAAATACTGTCCAAAGTGCTGGGCACGCACGGCGGAGGAGTGACCCCGGGAGGAGGGTGGCAGCGACTCCACTGGCATGCAGACACTGCCAAGGGGTTGCAAGGTCTTTATCAAAAAGGCAATTTTCTTCAGGCATAGTTGGGACCAGCGGGCAGGGCAGGGCTGAGCTGTGCGCTCTACCTGCTCTGGCACCGTTCTGAGGCTGCCTACAGGGGCAGAGGGGCCAGGAGAGCAGGTGCGCCACCTTGGATGTGCGGAACTGAGAAGCACCTGCCTGGGAGGTCTGGGAGCCAGAGAAACACTGACACGGGAGAGGCAAACCCGGAAGTCCTGCCTCAGTGGCTCTCAAACTTAGGGCCAGAAGACAGGCGGGAGCTGCGAGGCCGTGCGTGTCCCCCGCGGCCCTGCAGCCGGGCTTCTCCTGCACTCGCCTGAGAGTGCCTAGGCAGCAGCGCTTCCCTCTGCTCAAGGAGAGGCTCTGGGCGACCTTCACACTTCGGGCTGAAGATAAAGCCTTTCTGAAGGAGAGGCTCCGTATCTGTGAAGGACGGAGGGGGTGGGGGGCCGCTGGGCCTCTCCAACTGCTGAGGCTGAATGCAGGTTCTCAGTTCACGCTGTCTTCCATCCGCACTTCCGTTTCTTGCTGTCCCTTTTGTTGCTGTAAAGAATCAAAGAATTGGAGGGGGTGGGCACTGCCCCCTATTCTCTTGCCCATACAAGAATGTTCTTCTACATGCCTCAATCAGAACATATTTTAAAAATTATTTTTAATCTTCTTTTTAATGTTTAGCCTTTTTTAATTTTTTTTTTTTTTTCTTTTTGAGAACAGGGTCTTGCTATGCAGTTCAGGCTGGCCTTGAGCTCACTTTTTTTTTTTTTTTTTGTGCACTACATAGCTCAGACTCATAGTGATCCTCCTATTTTCTGCCATCTAAGTGCTGGCATTACAGGCACACGCAACCACGCCTGGACTTTGAACTCGCTTTTGTTGCTCCTGCTGGTCTTGAACTTGCACTGATTCTCCTGCCTCAGCCTCCCAAGTGCTGGGATTGCAGGTGTGCACCACCACCCCTGACCATAGCATTCTTCCTCCTACAAGATTCACCTCAGAAATGGCTCCTTCAACTAAATTGCCTAAGCTAAATTCATCAGATCTGTGTAGACTGTTCCTTATTGGATTGCCACCAGAGATTAAGAATCTTTAATCAGAGTCCTTCAGAATTTTACCTGGCAGCTCTGACTGGGTGAAAGATTGTCAGCAAACCCCCCTTTCCTCAGAGGACTCAGGTCTAATAATCAAACAATGCTCAGAGGCTCAGGAACTTAGTCTCAGGAACAGAGAGTCTCGCAAGCCATAGTTTCCATGTCTGAAAAGTGGGGGTCCACTTCTCACCTCCTCACATAGGCCTTGTAAGCACCCCGTAAGACAATAGGAAGTAAAGCCCTCTGGGAAATAGAAAAGCCAGGCACTATTTAGATACTTCTTGCGTTTCCCTTGGAGTCTTCCTTTGCTCTTGTTCAGTCTCCCTCTTGGCCTTCGCACTTTGGGACAGTTCTGTCAGGACCCCCACAGGTCCACTTGTCCTTCTTCCCTAGCTGTGCAGTGGAGGTTACATTGGTTAGGTTTGCATGCCTAGAGAGGCCCACGTGGGCTCCCATTTCTCTCTTGAAAGGTTCTTAGCTGGAGGTGTTCTCTCAGCCTTCCTGATGTGTAGACTTAGGGCAATGTCTATAGTTCTTCTTGGGTGTGTCTCATGCTTGGGTGTTGCTATTGCATGCTGTGCTGAATCCCACAATGCATGGAACAGACCACCACACAAAGAATGTTCTGGCCTAAAATATCACTAAGGCTAAGAGAATCTGCTGTATATTAAAGCTCAATGAATGACATATATTTTCTTTTTGTATGTGCTAACATATGTAAAAGTGTAATTGATATGCAACAACGTGCATGTACTGAAGTGTACAAGTTGATGAGTTTTGACGTCTGTCTGCACAAATGTTATGACAGTCAAAATAATGATGTGTCCATTCCCAGGAGGTTGCCCGGGCTCCCCCTGTTCTGTTGTAGTTCAGCCCTGCTTGTGTCATCCATCCCAACCTCCAGGCCCAGTTGACCACTGATTTATTTTCTGTCACCACACATCCGTTTCCGTCCCCTAGAATTTTATATAAATGAAATCACACAGCATGTGTTCTCTCTCTCTCTTTTTTTTTTTTTTTTTGGTTTGGTTTCTTTCACGCAGCACAATTGTTTTGAGATCCATCCATGTCATTGATGTCAACCACATATTGGAATAAGCTTGAGATAATTGTATGGGTAAGAACAAAAGGTTATGACCCCCACATTTTTTGGGTTGCCACGAGAAACCCTTTTGACGATTTTGCTTTGTGGATGGGAACTCATCCATTGCTCAGCTGTCCCATGCTCTTTTTTCTTTTTTGTTTTGTTTCCTCAGTGTGGTCATCCTTGGATGTCTGGGTGGACTCTCCCTTTAGTAATGGAACTCCATTCCTTTTCCTCCCACAGAGCTAATTTGTGAGGTATCAATTTGGGAAATGCTGTCCTGACATAATTGTTTGGTTTTTAAAAATTGTATCTGTATGTGCTGGACAAAAAAAAAAAAAAAAAAAAAAAAGAAAAGAAACAAATCCTGTCCAGCCCCACCGTGTCCCTACTTACCTGGCTTTGCCCATGTTGGCACCCAGGCTTTTTCCTGAATACTATCAGGTAAAGGGTAAAGGTTCAATAACAGAGTGAATCCTTCGCCCAAGTAACTGGTGAAGGCCGTAACAAATTGGTCATATCTGAATTCATGCATTATTGTGAGAGTTATTTACATTCTACTGCATAATTAGCTTAGACATTTTTCTGTATAGCAATGAAATACATTTGTAAAATGGGATTCTTGGCTAAATCTTACATTGCTCCTTTCAACATAGCTGATCAAACCTTCTCCTCTAAGGCAAAGAGTCCTTTTCGGTGACTCTAGGTTCATTTTCTTCACAGTTATGCCGATCCTCTAGCACGCGGCCTATTCTCTCTTCCCCGTGTGCCCCGCGGTGTTACTGACTTATGCTAATGCCCATATTATTTATCTTCATCAAATTTGCACCTGAAAATGCTCCAGATTTGTGCATAAGGCAGAACTGAAATTGCTGAAGATGTCTCATTCTCTTCTGAGACGTAATAACTCTCTTAGTTACATCTGCAGTGGGCAGTGGGCATTGGTCAGTGGAGCGTCTCATAGGCTGAGGTGGCTAGAGGCGAGCCTTTCTTCTGTGAGATTCTGACTAAAACGTGTAGAAGAGCTCTTTCCCTGTCCTTCTTAAGGACTGATTGTTCAGATTTTCCTTTAGTTCTAGTAACATCACTCTGTGCTCTGTCCTCTAGTAATAAGGATAATGATGGCATTATTATTTTGTCTCTACTTCTGCAGAACCAGTGGAAGTTAATTGCAACCAAAGACCCTGATGATTAAACAGCTTCTGCCTACCTTTCTTCCCACGTGTGGTCTTTTCTGCTCTTGCTCTACTGATTCCAAATGGAAAGGACTTCTCTTCCTTTTTAGCAAACAGATTGACTTGATCAATCTGGCTCCTGTGAGAAACCATCCTGATGCAATGCCACTGAGTGACTACAGTGGAGATTGCTGCTGGATGCCACTAAGAGAAAGAAGTGGAGAGGAGGGAGGCGAGGAGAGAGCAGGAGAAGAGGAAGAGGGAGAGAGAAGGAGGACAAAGAGAAGAAAGGAGAGGAAGCACAGAGAAGAATGAGAAGAGACAAGAGGAGAGAGTGGGGAGGAAGTGTGGCGGGGTCCTGGCTCTGCAGTGCGGGCGCAGAGGCTGCTCCGAGCTAGCTCTGGAGCCCGCAGGTTTACGATGGGAAATGGAGATCAGGGTTGGGAACTTAAGATTGTCAGTGATGACCGTGACAAAGAAGACAGAGTTCTAGCCCTGATTTTCTGAGCACTGTTATTCTGAGAAGATTCTGGGGAGACTCTGAGGAGAAAAGAGACCCCAGGAATGGTTGAGACTGAAACTCTTGTCAGCCTAGGGCATCCTCTGGGGAGTCAGATCTTGACACCGTGAGGAACCAGCAGGGCCCCTCGGTTCTTCATGTCTTCGATGAAAGCGTTCAGGTAAGGCATGCATGCAGCTGTGCAGCATGGAAGGAGAGGACATCAAAATGACAGGTTTTACAGTGGCTGAGAGGGACACACCTTCAGTGCAAAGGTGGGAAAGCGTCAGGGTGGTCGTTGTGCTGACTTAAGGCCTGGAATATATTTATGTACTTAAGTGGGTCTGTGAGGAATATCATCTCCTCTCTCTGAGGACAGCGAACACGGGCAGTTTTGGTCAACTTCAGCAGGAAGCAGCTTCCTGATGCCTCGTCAGTGGGATGTTTGCCTTTAGTTGTTTTGAGGCCTTGAGATTTTTCTTAGACCCTCACTGGTGGTCTGGACTGCGATGGCCCTGGACCTTATCAGCCCGCTCTGAGGATCTTACATTTTCTTGAGCTGAAGTTTGAAGCCAGAAGTTTGCTTAGATCTTATCTATAGCCGCTGATTATGCAAATAAAACAAAGGAGAAGAAGAAATCCCATCTTGGGTTCTCATGTAGTCCCCAACTGCCTGTGGCTAGGCCTGCTTATATTTAATTTACTGCCTAACAGGAGGAGGAGAAGAACTCAAAATAGAAATAAATTTGATTGTATGAAAATGAAGGAGATATTTTTCTGCAGGCCTCAGTTTGTAGGGAGAGATTCATAATGGCTATAAGCCTTTTTTTTTTTTTTTTTGTATTTAGTATAGAGTCTACAGGGTCTACAGGGTCTCACTATGTAGATCAGACTCTTAATGCTCCGCCTGTGTTCAGCCTCCCAAGTTCTGGGATTATAGGTGCATGCCATCACACCCTGTCTCAACCGCCATCTCAGCATGCCCCTGGGGCGGGACCGGCATGGCATGCCAGGGATCGAACCCCGGTCACTGTGCTCTGCCTAAGCAGGTGCTTCAGACCACTGAGCTACCTGGCCGGCCCCTCTGTAATAAGCACTTTTAAAAGTCTCCCTCATATATCAGTGAGTTTACTGGGTGCCGACTGTATTCCGAACACTAGCAGGGCTCTTGCAGGTAATACAAAGACTGAAGTGGAGCTGTACTGGTGCCCAGAGCCATGTTGGAGAGGAAAGATTCAAGCAGTGAGGAGGAAGTCAGAGCTGAACAGGAGGGAATCATCCGTCGGCCGGTTTAAGAGCCGCCCTGGCCCTTGGTCGGTGAGTGTAAGTCTCGGCGCTACGCTGTGAGCTCAGTGGCTGTAACACGGGAGGGAAATGGAAAACAAGAACCATCCAGGAAGATCTAGGGCTCTCTGCACCTCCGAGGGGGAGCATGCAGGCTGGCAGTGCTAGAAAGGCAGCTCCTCCCCCAGCTCAGTGTTCCCAGGGGCTACGTCCTGAGGTCCCCACCTGCCCTGGGTGCCAGGCAGGCAGCTCACACAGCTCCTCCTTTTCCCTGCCTTCCCAAATGCGCAGCGTGTGTCTGGATCAGTGTCAGAGGAGCTCATGTTCCTCTTAAGCAGTAAGACCCAGAGTGCGGGGGACTGCTCAGGATTAGGGGACCCAGAGTGGCTCTGTGTGTCGTGGACATGGGCCTCGCTGTTGAATGAGTGTGAGGCTCCGTCCACCCTGGAGCTCCTGGCTCTGCTGTAGGTGGGGGTGAAACAGCAGACGAAGCTTCCAGAAGACCAGAGTTGGAGGTTGGGGACAAAGGCAAGGGACTAGAGTGGTGACAACACGGGCAGAGCTGTTCCCCGGCTGTTCTTGGACATGAGACATAATACCTTTTACAATGAAAAGACTACAAGAACATGGGTAGAACTTTCATCAGAATGGAACATGCACACATCCCAGTAACCTGCATTAACACATTGAGGAGTGGCAGTTCACTGTGCAGAAGGCTGTTGTTGCCTTTCTAAGAATTCATGGTAAAATCCATTTATAGAACAGTTGAATTTTCATGTAAAAGCAGAATTTGCTTTCTAGAACGTGAGCGTATTTTAGATTTTAAGGAAAACATGCTAACAAAGGGAATTCTGGATGTCTTCTCACCTTCTTCCTCCTTCACTCCTCATGCATCCCCTTCTTTCCCTGTGACAATTATGAAGATAAATATCTATATGGTACTCACCAGGTATTTAAGATTTGGGATTAAAATTCAAATTAATGATGGGTGTCTCAGTTACTTTTTTCTCGTTGCTGGGACAAATACCCTGCACTCAAAATGAAGGAAGGAAAGGTTTATTTAGCTCACAGTTACTGGAGGTTTCAGTCCATACTCGGCTGGATCCAAGGCAAAGAGGCACATGGCAGAGGGCAGCAGTTCATGGTGGCGGAACAGCAACAATATGGTGACAGAGGCAACCAACCAATCAGGGCAGCAGAGCAACAGCTTGAGTCTGTCTCTCTTTATATTACATTCAGGCTCTCTGCCTCAGTCTATCTGCCTTAGGCCACACCCATAATCCCAGAAGGACTCAGACCCATAATCCCATCAGTACTAAAACACATAATCCCAGTGGATCATGAGTCAAGTCTCAAACTCTAGAAGTCCCCACTCCATGATTGCATGAGGCTTTGGGGGGACAACTAGACATAAACCATAACAATGGGCTTATTACTGAAGAAAGGGGCTCCTCTTCCAGGGCCTTCTGACCCTGGTGGGGAGAGACTTGGGTTTGGATCCAGTCTTTGCCCCTAAATAGCTGTGCCCCTTTGGAAAAGCATAAGAATTTTGGGCCATTGGAACAGAATTAGGAATCACCTAGAATAACATTTTGGTGAACAAATTTCTTCTTCAATACGCCTGATGGATGAGCGTCTATTTCGTTTTGGGGGTCTTAGTGTCCATCTGTACAGTAAGGGAAGCCAACTTCCTTTGGATCAAGGCCCAGGGTGGGGTTGGAAGGGCCCCCAAAGTGGTGCTCATGATGTGCCAGGTGGGCAAAGGTCAAGCCCTAGGCAGAGGGGGTAAGTCAGGCCCCTGGGAAAAAGAACGCACACACACTTGCCCCTTTCCAAGCCCTTCCTCCTGGAGCTGGCACTGGGACGGGATTCTGAGGTCTTGAGACCTCTGCAGTTTGGCTGGGGCCTCTCCCTCGATGTTTCAAAAGAAAGACAAAGCAGGGTGTCAGGCAAGCTCTCCTCACATTGGAGCAGAATGACTCCAAGGCTGTGTGAACTCAGCTGGCCTCGTCCTGCTTTGTGCCTTCCCTTCCCTTCCCTTCCCTTCCCTTCCCTTCCCTTCCCTTCCCTTCCCTTCCCTTCCCTTCCCTTCCCTTCTCTTCTTTCTCTTCTCTTCTCCTCCTCTTTGCTTTTCCCCCATTTTTTATATTATTATTTTTTAACAAAGCACGCAAGCCTCAAGGACATACAGTTGAAATCACTGAACTGCTTGCAGGGTTTATCTGGGAAGAGCCCTTGGGTCATTGCCATGGTAATTTTGATAATCCTGACAGAGTGCAGATGTGGCCATCCAGGGCATTCTGAGGGGCCTTCCTCTCCAGCCTGATCCGCTGCTTGGGGCACGTGGGGCTTGTTTACCCTTTTTTCTGTAATCTCTGAAAAAGGAGAGTTCTCAAAATTAGTCATAAAAATCTTGGTCAGAAAAGGTTTCTGAAAAGCATGACCTGGTATGGGACAATCCTTCAGGAGGGCTTCTGGGTGGTCACCTAGGGCCTGGGAGGCAGGGTGCTTCTGGCTTTTGGGGGGTCACCTAGGGGCCGGGAGGCAGTGTGCTTCTGTGTGGACACTGGGCCCTCGTTCCCCAGGCCTGTGCTCTGCCCCTCGTCTCATCCAGATCCGAGCTCCCAAGCCCAGGGTCTGTTCCAACGTATCTCTTGCTTTTTCAATGCCCAGCCCCAAGCAAGGACTCACTCCACAGTGTCTGTCAGGGGAGTAATGAGGCAGGCATGAGGTGGTGGCAAAAGGTACAAGGTGGCTCCTGTGGGGAGGGACTGAATACAGACAGGAACGGGTGACCCTGAGACGGAGGCCTTGTATTTCAGAGGTCAGGACAAGATAGAGGAGGGGATGAGGCTGGCCGGGGGCCCGAGGGTGCCCTTCCAGGCATGTCAGTCGGCTCTTGAGCATGGCATTGGTAACACCAACATTGACCTTTGGAAAAACGGACCTCGTGTCAGGATGTGAGGAGACCCAGGCTGGGGAAGGGCTGGAGGCGGAAGGCAGCGAAGGCGCGGGAACCTTTGCTTCCAGGAAGCCTCAGCGTGGAAGGGCACATCGAGCGCTCGGGACTGCAGGCGCTTCCACGTGGCGGGGCTCACTAGCGCACTCTTATTGTCTATAGATTTACATATTCTGGACATTTGAAACACAAGCAAATGAAAATCTGACATGTAGCTGTGTGTGTGTGCGTGTGTGTGCGTGTGTGTGCGTGTGTGTGCGTGTGTGTGTGTGCGTGTGCGTGTGTGTGTGCGTGTGTGTGTGTCTGACTTCGTTTACTGGGCACAATGTTTTCAAGATCTCTGCAGGCACCGTTCTCGGTCTTCTTGTGCTCCTAGAACAGACCACCACAGATCTATAGGAGCAGAAATTCATTCGTCACAGTTTTGGAGGCCGAGCCGTCCAAGACCAAGCTTCCACCATCTGGTGAGGACCCGCTGCATTGTCCCATGATGGCATGCAGAAGGGCAAAGAGAGCGAGAGGGAAAGGGTGAAGGGGTCACGTGCACCTGGCACCAGAACAATGACAGTGAGCCTGCCTGTGAGAGTGGCACTAACTGCTAGTGAGGGCGAGGTCCCCATGGGCAGACGCCCCTTGTCTTAGTCCCTTTTGTTATTGTTGCTGAGACACAGCACGTGACCCCCACAGTGTAAAGAAGTGAACACCTGTTTTGGCTCATGGCTTTTAGAAGTTTTAGTCTGTGCATGGTTGGTTAGCTGCATGGAAGAGGAGCTTGGTGGAAGAGACGACCCTGGAGAAAAAAGGTGGAGGAGGAGGGGAGGGGAGGAGGGGGAGGGGGAGGGAGAGGAAGAGGGGGAAAAGGAGGAGGGGAAGGGGAAGAGGAGGAGGAAGAGGAGAACAAGGATGAAGAGGAGGAGGAAGAGAACAATAACAAGGAGGAGAAGAATGAGGAGGGGGAAGAGCAAGAGGGGAAGAAGGGGAGGGGGAGGAAGAGGAGGGAAGGGGAGGAAGAGGAGAAGGAGGGGGAGGGGGAGAACTTTCCTGGTCAGGAAGCAGAGCGAGAAGGGAGGAGCCAGGAGAGGCACCATGTTGGCTCACATCCTTGTAATATGGCTCTCACCAGAGCCTGGCGCCTAACATCTGGCCAGCTGTAGCCCTAACCCAGTCCCCAGCCACAAGTCCTGCTCTGAGCCCGCGAGGCCTTGGGGGCTCACTGCAGACCTGCTGTGAGGCTCCGCTGCCGCTGGTGCTCGGCTGTGAAGAGTGAAGTTCTACATCACAGAGTCTCGGGGACCCGTTCAAGTCCTGGCACATGGCACGTGGCAGCGTGTGCTCTCTCTTGTCGCCGGGTCCCATTATGGTGTGCGACTGTCCACACTTTGTCTATCTGCTCATTATCAGATGAGCTGGGGTCGTTACCACTTTTTGACTATTTTGTTTTTGTTTTTTTTTTAATAAGAACATTTGTTTTTATTTTTAGATTTTATTTTAAAGAGTAAAAATAGAAACAAAGATAGGAAAACAGTAACAAGCAAGAGTACATATAGTACAGGATTTTCAAAACAAGAAAAATTTAACAATGGTTGTATTACATATTTTCATCATTAAATCTGTTTAGATTAATAGCTATAGATATGTAAGATTGATCAAACAATTAAACATTAACACTTTCAATAAACCTTAGTTTTTTGTTTAACTTTTCCAAATGCATTTTGTGTTTAAGTCACTCTTCTAAAAAAAACAATAATAAAAAAATTATAGGGGTTGAGGATGGAGAAAATGTAAGGTCCTGAGATTGATTCCTGGTACCACCCAAAATTAATTAATTAATTTTGAGTCCTTATACTAGGAAGACTATATGACATTGGCATATGTAGGTGTGGTTTATTTCACTAATGTGTATATGTTCAAGATACATCCATTTATATATGAAGTCTTCTAGTCTATGATTCCCTATAGCTGAGTAATATTGCACTTTGTGAAAATACCACATCTTTTTCAACCATTCTTCAGATGCTAGGCATTTTGATTGTTTCCAAGATTTGGCTATCAGAAATTGTGCTGTGATGAACATAAGTGCACAAATATCACTATGGTATGATGTCTTCAGTTGTTCTGGAAAAATTCCCAGTAGGGGGATAGCTGCATTGAATGGGATTTCCAGTTCTATTTTTTTAAGGAGTCTCCACACTGCTTTCCATAATGGTTGCACCAGGCTGCATTCCCACCAGCAGTGGAGAAGGGTTCCTTTTTCCTACAGCCTCTCCAACACTTGCTGTTGGTTGTTTTCTTTATGAAAGCCATTCTTTCTGGGGTGAGATGGTATCTAAGTGTTATGTTGATTTGCATTTCACGAATGGTTAGTGATGTGAAGCATTTCTTCATGTATTTATAGGCTTGCTGAATTTCTTTCTCTGAGAAGTGTGTGTGCATCTCAGATGCCCATTTCTGGATTGGATTTTTGAATTTTGGGACTCTAACGGTTTTTAGTTCTTTATAAATTCTAGATAGAAGACCTTTGTCTGAATACTTATTAGTTAAAATCTTTTCAAAATTTGTGGTTTGTCCTTTCACTCTGTTGGTAATTTCTTTTGACATAAAAAAAACTCAGCCTGAGGAGGTCCCATTTGTTGATTCTTTCAAGTGTTAAATGTGCATTTTGATTTTTGGCCATGAACTCTTCGCCTACCCCAATGTCTTCAAGATTTCCTCCTCTAGGAGATTTAGGGTTTCTCTTTTAATATTTAGATCTTTAATCCATTTTGATTTTAGTTTAGTGCATGGTGATAGACCTGGGTCAAGTTTTAATTTTCGACATGCGGAGAGTCAGTTTTTCCAGCACCATTTGTTAAAGAGGCTATCTTTCTTCCAGTAAACATGTTTGGCCCCTTTGTCAAAAAATAAGGTGGCTGAGTGTGTTTTTATTTGCTTCTGCATCTTCTAATCTATTTCATTGCTCCTCAGGTCTATGTTTTTGCCAATACCATGCTGATTTTATCACGATAGCTCTGTAGTATAACTTTAAGTCAGGAATTGTAATGCCTCCTGCCTTGTCTTTGTTGCCCAGGATTGTCTTTGCAATTCTAGGTATTTTCTAGTTCTAAATAAATTTTAGGATTGATTTCTTTAGGTCTGTGAGGTATGTTGGTGGTATTTTGATAGGGATTGCATTAAATCTGTATAACAATTTAGTAAGTATAGCCATCTTGACAATGTTGGTTCTTCCTATCCAGGAGCAGGGAATATCTTTCCATTTTCTGAAGTCCTCTAGGATCTCTTTTTTCAGAGTACTGTAGTTTTCATTGAATAGATCTTTTACTTCTTTAGTTAGGTTAATTTCTAAGTATTTCATTTTTTTCAATGCTATTGTAAAAGGCATTATTTCTCTAATTTCTTTTTCAGTGTGTTTGTTATCTGTGTAGAAGAATACTATTGACTTTTGTGTGTTGACTTTGTACCCTGCTCTGATACTGAATTTGTGAATTAATTCTAGTAGCTTCTTCGTGGAGTTCTTTGGATCTTCCAAATAGATTATCATGTCATCTGCAAATAGTGATAGTTTAACTTTTTCTTTACCTATTCTCATTCCTTTTATTTCTCTCTGTCTAATAGCTGCAGCTAATGATTCCAGAACTATATTGAATAGGAGTGGTGATAGGGGACATCCTTGTCTTGTACCAGATTTGAGAGTAAAAGACTTCAGCTTTTCCCCATTTAGAATTATGTTGGCCATTGGATTGTCATAGATGGCTTTTATCAGACTGAGTTAGAGGCCCTCTATTCCTATTTTCTGTAGGACTTTGAACATGAATGAGTGTTGGACTTTGTCAAAAGCCTTTTCTGCATCAATTGAGAATGATCATGTGGTTTTTGGCTTTGGCTCTATTGACATAGTGTATTACATTTATAGATTTGCATATATTGAACCATCCTTGCATCCTTGGGATGAATCCCACCTGGTCAGGGTGTATAATCTTCTTGATGATTTGCTGTTTCATATTGGCAAGGATTTTATTGAGGATTTTTGCATCTATGTTCATGAGAGAAATTGGCCTGTAGTTCTCTTTTTTAGTTGCATCTCTCTCTCTGGTTTTGGTATCAGTGTAATACTTGCCTCTAGGAATGATTTTGGAAGGACTGTTTCCTTTTCAATTTCACTGAAGAGTTTGAGGAGTATTGGGATTATATCTTCTGTAAATTTCTTGTAGAATTCAGCTGTGAATCCATCAGGACCTGGACTTTTCTTTGTCATTAGACTTTTTATTACATTTTGTATTTCATTGACTGTTATTGGGTTATTGAGAGTTCTTATAGCTTCTTCATTCAATTTTGGTAGTTTGTATCTTTCAAGAAATCTGTCCATTTCATCTGTGTCTTCAATTCTGTGAGAGTAAAGATTCTCAAAGTATCTATTAATGATCCTCTGAATCTCTGCTGGGTCTGTAGTAATTTCACCCTTTCATTTCTTATTGCTTCAATTTGCATTCTTTCTTTCCTCTTTTTGATGAGGTCAGCTAGGGGCTTATCAATTTTATTTAATCTTTCAAAGAACCAGCTTTTTGATTCATTAATTCTTTGTAGTGTTTTCTGTGTCTCAATAAAGTTAATTTTGGCTCTAATCTTTATAATTTCCTCCTGTCTTTGGGCTTTGGGTTTTGTTTGCTCTTCCTTTTCTAGTCGGTTTAGGTGCTGCATAAGAGTATTTATTTGTTCCCATTCTGTTTTCTTAATGCGTGAGTTCAGGGCTATAAATTTCCCTCTAAGAACTGCTTTCATTTCATCCCATAAGTTCCAGTAGGTTGTGTTCGAATTTTTGTTCAGTTTGCAAATATTGTTTAATTTCTTATTTAATTTCATCTGTAACCCACTGGTTGCTGAGAAGGGTGTTGTTTCATTTCTATGTATTTCTGGGGTTCTTGTGATTTCTTTTGTTATTAATTTCCAGTTTCATTGCATTGTGGTCAGATAATATACATGGCATAATTTCTGTTTTCTTACATATACTTAAGTATGAGTTGTGCACTGGTATGTGATCAATTTTGGAAAATGTCCCATGTGCAGCTGAAAAAAATGTGTATTCAAAAGCGGTTGGGTGGAACACTGTGTATGTTCACTAAGTCCAGTTGTTCCAAGATCTGGTTCCTTTCTGCTGCTTCTTTGCTAATTTTTTCTCTGGTTGACCTGTCTTTGTGGGATAAAGGAGTATTAAGGTCTCCTGTTAAGACTGTGGTATTGGATATTAGATTTTTCATGTCCGTTAAGATTTTTCTTATATAACTTGGTGCTCTCATGTTGGGTGCATACATATTTATGAATGTTACCTCTTCATCTTGAATTTGTCCCCTAACCTGTATGTAGTGGCCTTCTTTATTTCATTTGATCAGTCTTGGTTTGAAGTTTAGACTGTCTGCAAAGAGTATTGCTATCCCTGCTTTTTTTTTAGGGGCTGGGGCATGTAGTATTGTTTTCCATCCTTTAACTTTTTAGCCTATGAGTTTCTTTACAAGTTAAGTGTGCTTCTTGTATACAGCATATTGCTGGATTTTCCTTCCTTATCCACTCTGCCAGCCTATTTCTTTTAATCGGAGAATTGAGTCCATTTACATTGATAGTTATAATTGAAATGTATTGACTTATGATTGACATGTTTTTTACTTACTGCTGTTTATTCTTTTATCTCCTGTTTAATTACTTGCCCTATTTGCTGGGTTCTTTCTGGACTCATTTGTATAGATCAAGTCATTTTTGTCTCCCTCAAAAGTATTTTTAAGTAGTCTGTGTAGGGTTGGCTTTGACATCATGAAATTCTTTAGTTGTTCCTTGTCATGGAAGTATTTCATTTCTCCCTCGTATTTGAAAGAGAGTTTTGCCAAGTATAGCAGTCTGGGCTGGAATTTGTTTTCATGGAGTTATTTGAAGCACTCTGTTCCATGCTCTTCTTGACTTCACAGTTTGTGAAGAGAAATCTGCTGTTATTCTGATGGGTTTTCCTTTAAATGTAATCTATTTCTTTTCTCTAGCAGCTTTTAGTATATTATTCTTTTGCTGGATTTCTGGGATCTTGACTATTATATGTCTGAGTGTGATTTTAGTTGGGTTGATGTTATTTGGAGTTCTGCGTACTTCAGTTACCTGCATGTCTTACTGTTGTCTCATCTTTGGGAAATTTTCTGCTACTACTTCTGCCCATATTCTTTTTATATCATTTGTATTGACTCCTTTTTTATTGACTCCTATTAATCTCACGTTGTTCATTTTTGCATCATCTTGAAGATGTTGAATTACTCTTTCTTGCATCCTGGTTGTTTTGAAGAGATTCTTTCTTCCCTTTTTGCTAGCTGTGACTTTGTCTTCAAGATCTGAAATCCTATCTTCACTTTTGTTCATATGGTTTTGCCAGCTTGTGATTGAGATTTTATTTTCCTGTATATCTCTTTGAACCTGTTTCATGTGGTCTAATTCTTTTCTATATTGCTCATTCATGGATTCCATCATTTTTCTAATCTCTAATTTTTTTTAACAATGTCTTCCTTAGATGCATTTATTAAGTCTTCCATTATAGTTATCCTTTCTTTTTCTATTTCAGAGATTATGTCCACTCTCATTTCCTCTCTACCTTTCTGCAGTTGTTCTACTTCAGACGCTATTAATTTACAAATGACTTTTTCTAGTTCAGAGTTATTTCTGATCTGATTCCCTGTATGCTTTTCTGCAGCTGTTTTTTAACTTCAGTCTCTAGTAATTCAAAGATTTCTTTTTTAACTACAGGGCTTACCTCCAATCCAAGTTCCTCTATACATTTCTGCATTTGTTTGTTTACTTCAGATACTACGTATTCAGAGATTTCGGCTGCATAATTCCCATTTTTTTTGTATGGTAGTGACTCCTGTATTTGTTTCAGGTGGGCTCAGGACCTGAGATTGCATTTTGCCTCTTGTCTGTATCATTCTGAGTAGCTGTGATCTTTGGTGCAGGACTGCATGCCCGTGGGTTGTTCGTTCAGTGCGGGATGCTGGGTCAGCTGAGCTGCTTGTAGGCCAGGGGAGGGGGGTCTCACTCACCTGGCAGGCCTGGCACTGGGTGATAGGCTGCACTGGTGGTGGGTCGGAGGTCTTACCTGGTGGGCCTGGCACTGGCTGGTGGACTTGGTGCTGGCTGATGATGGTAGGTTGTGCTGACAGCGGGCCGGAGGTCTTACCTGGTGGGCCTGGCGCTGGCTGAGTATGGTAGACTGCGCTTTTTTGACTATTTGGAATAATGCTGCTATGGAATTTCCTTATTTTTGTTTTTGTTTTTGTTTTTGTTTTTTTTTTTTTTTGAGTGGATGTAAGTTTTATTTTCAGGGCAGATACTTAAAGTAGAATGGCCAGGTTAGGGGAGGACTTCATGCTTTGGTTTTTAGAAATGTTTAAAGTATTAATCAATGCTTTATTTATTTCTTTATTTATTTGCAGTACCAGGGCTTGAACTCAGGACCTTGTGCTTGCCAGGCAAGCCCTTATTCCACTGAGCTATCTTGCTGGCCCCTTAGTCAACACTTTAGTGTGTTTTCACTTCTTTACAGTAGTGAAGGAAGGCTTCGGTCCTTCCCTATCCTTGACAAAATGTGTTACTCACCCTCTTGCTGGTGATAGTCCTCCCAGCACCTGTGAAATGCTATCGCTTATCTTGTACTAACAATGACAATGAATACATTTGTATGTGATCATTGGACATTTGCTCTTTTTAATTGGTTGGAGAGAAAAACGGTCTTAAGCCTCTTCCTCGGTAGGCTTTTGTGGTGTGGGACGCCTCTGCCTTCAGAGGCCCTTGAACTCATCCTCATGTCCCCACTCTCCTCCTGCCCTTTCCCCTCTCTCCCTGCACCCTCAGGTCCCCTTTCCCCCTTTCCCCTTTTCTTTCTCCCTTCCTTCTAGGTGCCTGTAGGATGCAACAATGGCATTCCCTGTGGGTGCGTGGTGCTCACCTATGGCACCTCCTAGTTCTCGTTACGTCTGCATTTCCTCTCCCCTCCCCTTCCCCTCCATCTCTTGGTTCTCGTCCCGTTTTCCAAAGATCTATCTGTATGTTTTCTTTTATCTATATTTTATTTTACTCTTTAATTAGTTTACACTTTGAGTTTCTCACATGAGAGAACATACAGTATTTAAGTGTGTGTGCCTGATTTATTTCACTATGGCCTCAATGTGCAGCTGTTTTTCTAAAAATGACTCACATTCATCCTTCTTTAGAGCAGAACAGTATTCCATCATATATTGATATCACTTTTTATCCTTTCAACTGTTGATGGACAGAGCTGGGCGTGGTGGTGCATGTCTATAATCCCAGCACTTGGGAGGCTGAGATAGGAGAATTGGTGTGAGTTGGTGACCACTCTGGGCTACAAAAGTGATCTCAGGCCAGCCTGAACTGCATAGGCAGACCCTGTCTCAAAAAGGCCAAAACAGAGTGTATGTTCTGCTGTGGCAGAGTAGAACACTGCAGATGTCTATTAAGTTTATTTGTCCAAAAGTGTTGCTCAGCTGTGCTATTTCTTTGAGCTCTTGTTCTGTCTGTTTGTTAAAGTGGAGCATTGAGGTCACCCATTACGATAATGTTGGTGCTTATTTAATCTTTTATGTCCAACAGTTTTTATGAAATTAGGTGCCCCAAAATTTGATGCATATATATTTACAGTTGTTATCTCTTCTTGTCAGATTGTCCTTTAACTATTATGCCTCTACTTATTAGTTGTAGCTTGAACTTTACTTTGTGTAAAAATATAATTGCAAGCCCTGGTCACTGTTGGCGGCCTGGTGTATGATTTTTAGTCTATGAAATTTTTTGGGTTAGATGCATTTCTGGAATGCAAGTGATTGCTGGATTCTACTTTTTGAACTAGTCTACCAGTTTATATCTTTTAACTGGAGAGTGGAGGTCATTCATATGGAGTTATTACTGAAAGACATTAATTTATTCCTGTCATTGCATTCTTTTTCTGTTGATTATATCTTTGTTTTTTTCTCTTTTGTTAATTAGTTTGCTTGTGTGATGCAGCCATTTCTTATCTTCTTGGCTTTGTTGTCTTTGTAGTCTCTGCATAGAACATTCTTATTCTTTGGAGTGTTGGTTTGGTATTTATGAATCTCTTAAGATGTTCTCTGTTGTGCAATATCATTATTTCACTACCAATTTTGAAAGATAATTTTTCAGAATCTATTAGTCAGGTTAGATATTGTTTGCTTTCAGGGCTTGTGAAATGCTTCACTCCAAGTTCTCCTGCTCATTAAAGTCTGTGTTGAGAAGTCTGCTCTAATCTTGATAAGTTTACCTTTATACATTTTTGTTTTCTTTGATAGTTTTTAAGATTCTGTGTTTTTGTTGGACATTTGGCATTTTGACTAAGATATGTTGTGAAGCAGTTCCTTTTTCCTTGTAGCTAGCTGGTGTCCTGTAAGTCTTGCTTACCTGTATGGTGAAATCTTTCCTCATGCATGGAAAGTTTTCTGTTATGATTTCTGTAAACAGAGTTTTAATCCATGTGTGATATCTTCTAACTTCTAACCCTAATTAGCCTAAGGTTAGTGTTCCTAGTACCATCTAGTAGTTGTTGGTTGAATTATTGTTTCCTTATGGTTTTTAAGCCCTTTCTAAGTAATTGGTTGTGATATACTATTTTGCCCTCAGTTTCAGAAACCCTGTTTCCACATTGGCTATTTCAGAAATTTATGGGTTCTATACGTTTCAAATCTCTGGTATTCTGGTATTTCTGTCAGACACCTTTTAATGGAGTCTGTGTCTTTGTTAAATTTGTCATTCATGTGTTGAACCATTTTGGTTGATTCAATTTTTAAGTTTTTCTTCCATATAGACATTTGTTTGTATGTCAGTTCCATTATCTTTTGGGTCATGCTCTATTTGAACTTATCAAGTTTCTTTATGTCTTTGTTAATAATTGTATACCACTCTGCTCCCTGGTCTTAGCTTTTGTATCTCTCCATTGGCAATCCTTGGATCTGTAGTGGAAGAGAGAGAGGGAGACAGAGAGACAGAGAGACAGAGAGACAGAGAGACAGAGAGAGAGAATGAAAAATGACAGGGATAAGTTAGTAGGAGGAGGGTTGA
>PVKN010011174.1:0-21932 GCA_004027915.1 Capromys pilorides | reverse complement strand
AAATCTGTTTTCTAGATCTTTCCCCTCAGCGGAGCAACTCTGGATGAACTTTCCAATATAATTATTTAGGTGCAATTCTTTTACTATTTTTTGTGTGTATGTATACACAAAGAAAATAAACATAAAGATTAGCCAAACATTCCCTGTGAAAGGTAAGAGGGTTGGAGAGGGGGTGTTTTGGTTTTCTAAGATCCTACCCAGATGATCCTGATTTTGTGCCACTGGATGTGGTATCCACTTTGGTCTTCCTTCCAGTATTTTTCTAGCCAGTAACCCACTGATTCTCTTGTAAAGCCAGATTAAAATTGGGCAGCAAGGGAAGCAGAACTACTTACAGGGAGGAGATAGACAGAAAGGGATCTTAACTTCATAGCTGGGCTGGGATGTAGTTTCTTGGTAAAGAGCTTGCCTAGTGTACGCAGGCCTTGGGTTTGATCCTTAGCATTGGAGTAAGAGAAGATCCTTTTACAGAACTTAGCCTTACAAACTCCCCAGGTGGCTCTTACCCGGTGCTTTCGGCCTTTTGCTAGATGAATGTGAATAGATAAGTTGAAGAGTTTGTGGTGAGCTTTAGGATCCCAGAACAAGAATCTTCTAGTAGGGTGAGTAGGAACTAAGCACATCTAAGTAGCAAACAGGACTGGTCTCAGCCACAGAAACTGGGTGTGGTGGCGCGTGCCTGTAATCCCAGTGCTGGGGAGGCCGAGACTGGAGGATCCCCGCAAAGCTGAGCTGCATATACATATATATGAGTGCACCACCACACCCAGCCTAATGTAGTCCCCTTCAGAGAAATGCGGTTCCCTTCACAGTTTGTTACTGGCTGGGCAGCTTGTGTTTAGCAGTGCTACCGTTTGCTCAGAATATTTTTAAGACCCATCATTTACATCACTGTACCGTTTTCAAAATTTCCGCAGTTGTACCAGATCCCTATTTTATAAGAGGTAGATATTTGTGGAAGCAGACACAAGTGGTTTCACACTGAGTGTCAATCCAGGCTAATCCATTTTGGTTCACAAACAACATATGGTACACTAACAGTGTAGGTCTTCCCCAGTGTTTTCTAAGAGCGTCTCTGAAGCCATCCTCAGCCACAGGTACCTTGAATGGCCCTAGCCATGAAACACTGGAGACACCTGAAGAGGAAACAGGGGCCTGAGTTCTTCTACTTTTCTACAGATGTGTCCTTAAGTGGACACTTTGCCTTTTTTTTTTTTTTTTTTCCTTTTGGTGATACCAGGGATCGAACTCAGGACCTTGCCGACAAGCACTTATCCCACTAAGCTATCTCTCCAGCCCGGCACCTCGCTTTTTTGGCCCTTCATTTTCTTGCCTGATATTAACCCAGGTAATCTTCAGGTAGCTTTCAGCACTGTATGTTGGTGGTCATATAAGTGCTGGGGTGTCTGCTCACCCCCCTTCCTGCACACTGAGGAGTACACTCAACCTCGCATGTGCTGGACGAGCTCTCTGCCACTGAGCTACACTCCCAGCCCCTTTTTAAAACATTTCGTGACAGGGTTTTGTTGTTGCCTAGGCTGGCCTTGAATTTGTGATCCTCCTGCTACTGAAAGGCTGGAATCACAGGCGTGCACCACTGTGCCCAGCGACGAGTCTGCTTATTTAACTGGATCTCGTTCTCTTATAAATTCCGTATTCCTTTGAGAGCTAAATGAGACAGCCTTGATGTCTTATCGGCTTCCTGTTGGTACCAAGGATCTGTTTATGGGCACTAAGCTCAAAAGAAATCAGTTCAGAAAGAAACTATTGTGTGGGTTCACTGTTCGTCTTTTACTAAATTTTCAGTAAAGGATGGCTCCTATCCCAAGGGAGGCCTGGGTGCCCAACAGGTAATGCTTCCCTTATGAGGACCCTGAAGAAGCACCTTGTGTTCTAAACTAATGGGGTCCTCTTCTCTTGCTTGTAGGCTTCCAGGCTAGAGAAACAGAACAGCACCCCTGAGAGTGACTATGACAATACTCCCAATGACCTGGAGCCAGATGACATGGGGTACGTGTGTGGGAAGAGTGCTGAGGGCCGGAGGACCTGATGGGCCCTGACCACTGACAGCCCTTGACCCTATTTTCAGACAGATAAGGTCTTACAATATTCAGGCATACATTTGTAGTTCCCGTGCCTTCTCAACTGACATTATTACTGTGTGGCTTTTGTCCTTTTAACAGCATGTTAAATGTATTTTTCACATTAGTACTATACTTAAAGTCAGTATTTTACTTCATAGTGCAGTTGACACTAGGTTGAATTCCATTTGTATCCCCGAGGGACTGTCTCCACTTGAGATAGCCTTATAATGCCACATCCTTCACACTCCACTCATTCCTTTTCCTCTTCACCCTTTCTCTGAGAGTCCTAACGTCCAGCCCCAGGGCAGAGTGAGAAAGCCTCTGGGTATGCTGTAGCTGCCTGTGGATGAAGCAGGGCCTTGCCTTGAGTTTCCTGCTAGACAGGATAAGGAAACCACAAAATCAGCCTGCTTGTGTGTTCAGCCGTGCCAAAGATGGAGCCATCTCTTGGCTCCTAGAAACCAGAGAAGCTCGCAGCACCTGTCACACTGAGCCACTTCTCCTGTTCACAGGTCAGGCCGAAAGGGCAGGCAGAGGAGTATGGTGTGGCCAGCAGACAGCTCAGTGTCAGATGCAACAGAACCCCATGCATCGCTCCCCAGCACTGAGGACGTCATCCGGAAGACTGAACAGATCACCAAAAACATACAGGAGCTCCTAAGAGCGGCCCAGGAAAATAAACACGACAGGTAAGGGGCTGTGGCCCTGTGCTGGGAGAACCTGCATTCATTCGTGCTGCAACAGGGACACTGCAAGTTCCCAGTGGGGCTTCTTTCTAATTTGTTGGCTTTTAGGTAGATGAAAACTTAAAAACAAACATACAAGCTTAGTTTTGTTTGTTTGGGGTTTTTGCATAGTATAGTATATTTGTTTTTCTCCATTGCATTAGGAAGCTCTCTGATATAAATGGGCCTGAAAATAATACTGCAGTGTATTTGGGGCAGTGGCAATCCTAGTTCTCAGCAAAGAGGGAAAGAAGCTTCCTCACCACTTGGGGGTGATCCTTCTGGCTGGTGCCGCTGCCAGTTGCCAGCAGTGCAGTTGCTGAGGCAGAAGACATCCTGGAAGGAACCTGATTCCTCAGTGCCTGTCTTCCTTGGGTGTGCCTGCAGGCATGCACGCATAAACTTCTAAGATTCTCAGCTGTCCAGAGAGTCTGCATCCCCGGAGCAGAAGTGTAGCCTAAAGTGTGTTCTTACTTAAAAGGAAAGAACTGGGTCCTGCTGTACTGATCCTTTGTTCTCTGAGAATTCCTGTAAGTTGTGAAATGTTCCGCAGGATGTCC
This sequence comes from Capromys pilorides, assembly GCA_004027915.1. Classification (NCBI taxonomy): domain Eukaryota; kingdom Metazoa; phylum Chordata; class Mammalia; order Rodentia; family Capromyidae; genus Capromys; species Capromys pilorides. Next base: position 18,563 of record PVKN010011174.1, on the reverse strand, counting down.
TGATTTCCCACGGTGGGCCGGACATAAACATACTCATAAAACGTTGTTTACCATCACTCCTTTGGGCTTGAGAAGGCAGGAGTTGTTCATTGCCAAGAATGACCTCACATATTAGATCAGCAAAGCTGAGGAGCTCACGGAGGAGCCCATACATTTTGCGCAGACAGAAGGCCTTCTAGGAACACAGTACTGCTGCTTCTCTTGGCTCCACACTCCGCTTCATAAAGATGCGGCTATGCTCAGTATTGTAGCACACGCCTGAAATCCCAGCTACTCAGGACAATGAAGCAGGAGGATTATAAGCTCAAGCCCAGCCTGGGCAAGTTAGCAGCTCTTTGAGAGCCTGCGTCAAGATGGAAAGGACTAAGGAGCAGCTCAGTGGTACAAAGCTTGTGCAGCGTGTATGAGGCCCTGGCTTCAGTCTGCAGGAGGACCATTATGAATCCGATCTGTGTAAGGAGACCCTGTAGACCTGTACTAAAAAGAAAAAGAACAGTCTTTGTGGATGGACAGCTGGAAGCTCCTCAAGGAAAAGAGCCCACACAATTCCACAGCCTCCTTTCACAGAATGTTTGTAGCTATTTCCCTTCTTAATTGCCTAGGCATTGTCTTTCTGCCAAGCCTTTCCCACTTCACATCTTCTGGGTGCACCTAGTACCTGTGACCAGGGCCACGGCCAGGGCAATGGGTGACCCAGATCTTACTGTACAGAGTGAAGTGTCCCAAAGCTTTCCACACTAGGGTTTTGGCTGTGTTTTGAATAATTTTGATGCAAGAATAATTCCCTCCTGTGTACTTCCACCCCATTTATCAGTGTGCTCAAATCTATCTATCTATCTATCTATCTATCTTTCTTTCTTTCTTTCTTTCTTTCTTTCTTTCTTTCTTTCTTTCTTTCTTTCTTTCTTTCTTTCCTGAGACAGGGTCTCACTGTGCAGTTCACTATGGCCTTGAGCTCTCTTTATAGGGCAGGCTGGTCTTGAACTCACAATGATCCTCCTGCCTCAGCCTCTTGAGAGTTGGAATTACAGGCCTACACCACCACGCTGGCTTCAGATTTTCTTTTCTGCCGGTTCAGAGTTGTAGTGCTGATATTTCAAACTAAAAATGTACTTACACTGTATTGCTGTCTCTAATAGTTGTCAAAAACATAAATATTTATCCTGAGGCTATTTGTAGCTTAAAAGATTGCAATATGGCGGTGGCTCAACTGGAGAAGAGTAGGTTTTTGTTTTTGTCTTTTTTTCAATTTATGTGTTTGGTACAGGGTCTCACTATGCAGCTCAGATTCCTAGTGATCCTATTTCAGCCTCCCCAATGCTGAGATTACAGGCATATGCCACCACACCCAGACTTGCTCAAGGCTCAGCGTGCCTGGGGTCGTCGCTGGTGAGGCATACAGTGCCAGGGATTGAACTTTGGTCCCTGCGCTTGCCTAAGCAGGTGCCTAGTCCATTGAGCTATCTCACCAGCCCTGAGTCTTGTCTTTGCAAAATGTAAAAATTGACATAACACATATGATCTCATTTATTTCTTTAAGCCTATGAGGGAGTGATGCAGAGATTTTAATCATTAGCTTATGCTTTTGGTTGAAAACCAGAATTGGCCTCAGGAATTTGTATTTTATATACACTGTTCTACTTCTGTTAGAATCTCTGATTCTGTTAGAATCTCTGATACTTATACTTTCATTTGTAATCTCGTATTGTACTCGTGGCCTATTTCTTGTTTTTTATTTTTGTTGGTCTGTTGCTCAAGTGTATCCTAGGTAGAACTGTAGTCCGTGCAGGCACTTGAAGGTGTGGTCCAGGCTCTCTGAGCCCAGAAAGCTCCCCTTAGCCCCGACCTTCCTGCAGTCCCTTTTCCCCCTCTGCCTTCTCCTCTTCCTCGCTTCAGGGCTTACAACTTATTAGGCATAGGTGCTTTATTTGGCTAACAGTGCCAGTTCGAAGTTGTGGGCTCAGACTCGCTCTGACAGAGGAGGAGACCTCCTCACTCACCCGCACATGTTTCCTTTTTTTGCTTATCCAGGACTTCCCAAAATAGTTGGTAAAGAGTAAGCTTTCAAGAGATGGCCTTAGGAAAAATTCCTTCTCTATCTAGTGGAGCAAGGGTGAGTTGCGTTTCTCAAAAGTGAAGCCATAACCAGCAAAACAAAATACAGTATGAAACTCTTGAGCACAGCTCTCAGCTGCTGTGGTATTAATAGGAAAAAGTGATTGCTATGACCCTGGTGCTTTCCTCTTTCTGAGGGTCTGTGACTAGGTGGCCTTCTGTCCCTTCACATCTGTCAGTTTCTTATACATTGTCATTGTGGTTTTGTGTATCCTATAGAGTTCTAATTGCTCATAAAAGTAAAGAGTTGGGATTTCCCATTTGAAGGCATTTTTAGATAATTATAAGCCATTTTTTATTATTATCATTTTTATTTTATTTTATTGCATTTCATTTCATTTATGGCCAGCTCAGCCTGCCCTGAGGGTGGGGCTGGCACAGCATGTGGTGCCAGGGATTGAACCTTGGTCCCTGTGGTTGCCTAAGCTTTCCTAAGCAGGCACTTTAGACCACTGAGCTGTCTCCCTGGCCCATAAACCATTTTCTTGAAATGTAATGGCTTAATTAAAATATGAGCAATAAAAAAATAGTTTTGGGCCAGGGAGACAGCTCAGTGGAATAAGTGCTTGCCTGGCAAGCACAAGGTCCTGAGTTTAATACCTGGTACCGCCAAAAAAGAAAACAAAAATAGTTTTGACACTGAATTTCTTACAAAGTACAGTGATCGCTCATGATAATCTTTATTCACAACCCCACTACATGGTTTAAGAAACAGAATAAGAATGTTCCTTGAGGGTTTTAAGTCCATGATGGATGCTGAGTGGAATGTGGTTCTGTATGTTAGAAGGAAAAATTTAAAACGCAATCCCATGGATTCTTGTGTTGAGACAACCCTACAGTATTCACAGCACTATTTCTTTACATGCTACAAATGGCCCCAAGAGTGCTTTTCCTGCTTTCCCACATCCTGGACCATGGGTTAGTCCTGACAGGCTCAGCAGCAATTTTATATCTAAGAATCATCGCCTGATGCCATCGTCCGATTGTGCTGTTTGTGGTGCTGGGGATTAAATGCCTTGCTGATGCTGAGCACTTTCCCTGCTCCTGAGCCACACCCAGCCGCAGCTGTCTTTGTGTCCTGCATACTCCTCAGGATGAAAGGCTGCCTTTTTTTTTTTTTTTTCTTTGTATTTTAGGGAAGGGTCTACAGGGTATTCAGGATCTCACTACTAGATTGGACTCATAGTGATCCGCCTGTTTACAGCCTCCCAAGAGCTAGAATTACAGGTGTCCCCATGCCCAGTCTCAATTGCCATCTCAGTGCTTCTGGAGGCAGGGCGCTCATGGCAGGCAAGGGAATTGAACCTTGGCCCCTGCACCTACTCACAGGCACTTTAATCAGCTGAGCTATTTGGTGGGCCCTGAGGCTAACTTTTTTTTTTCTTTTTTCTTTTTTTGTCTTTCTGAGACAGGGTCTCACTATGCAGTTCAGGCTGACGTTGAGCTCACTTTTGTAGCTCAGGTTGGTTTCGAACTCACAGTGATCCTCCTGCCTCAGCCTCCCAAGTGCTGGGATTACAGGCATGTGCCACCATGCCCACCAGGCTTCTGAGGCTAACTTTTTTAAGGATGAGGAAACTTGCCTCATCCTTTGTTTATCAGAGTACTAAGAATAAAAATCCTGGGTAAGACAAATCTCGTTCTCTCTCACTGTTTGTCTCTCTGTCTCTTCTATTTTTTATTTCTGTATTTAGCACAGGGTCTCAATACACAGATTGGACTTGTAGTGATTCTCCTGTTTTCAGCCTCCCAAGCACTGGGATTACAGGCGCGTGCCACCACAACCAGTCTTTTCTTTCTTTTGGAAACAGGGTCTCACTATGCAGCTCAGGCTGGCCTTGAGCTCACTTTGTAGCTCTGGCTGGTCTTGAACTCACAACAGTCCTCCTGCCTCAGCCTCCCAAGTGCTGAAATTACAGGCATGCACCACCATACCTGGCTCTTAATAAAACCCATCATAATTCTGCCGATTGTCATCTCAGGAAGCCAGATGACCGCTCATGGGAGGAAAGAGGTTTGCTATATAGAGATGTCAGTCTGTGGCCATCAGCCACCCTCTTACATTTCTGAGACCGGGGCATGTCTTCTTTGGGTCACTTTTCTCATTTGAAAAATGGTGTGGTAATAGTCCAACCTCACAGGGCCGTAGAGGAGATGTTAAGTCTCTAAAGGTGAATCACGTGGAGGACCCTGCAAATCCAAGTGGCCTGGGAGGAAGGATCGAATGGGCTAATTTTCTTGGAGCCCTTCAACATGAAAGAAGGTGCTGACAGCATTTAGGCATCTTCTCTCACACACACATATGTTGCCTTGTGACAAAGTACCTGGGTGTCTGAATGAACATGGGAAACAGACCCCAGTGTTCTCTGTTTACACAAGTAAAGATTTTGATTCTCCAACATTTCACATGAATTGAATGAAAGGAATTTAGAAGTGTCTGTTGGTGAAATGACACCTGGGTATTCAAAGTATAGATTTGTCATAATTTTAAGGAATTTTTTTTCAGTCTTTCATTTTTCAGTTTTGTGGACTTCGGCATGGAAATCCTTGTTTTTCTTTCTAGAAATTAAGGAGATGAAATGTGAGAGATGAGTGACCAACCTGAGGAGCTGTGCACGTCTGTGTACTGTTTTGTGGTCTCGCCTCGTTAATAGTAAATGTTGGCCCATTTCATGTATGGAGATGGTTTTTACCAGGTTGAATTTTCAGGAGAGAATGGGGACCTGCTTTGTAACTGTATGCCTTCTCTTGACACGTGGTAGATGGTGGGCAGAACTGCAGCCTATGCCCCTTCGTGACAAGAATGCCTGGCAATCGCTTTGACTCTCTGTGAATAACCTCCTCACTATTTTGCAGTTATATTCCCTGCTCAGAGAGGATACATGTAGCTGTTACAGAAATGGCAGCACTATTCCCCAAAGTAAGTTACCTCTAATTCACTTTCTTAGATTATATTAACTATTTATAGCACATGGTTTTAAACATGTGATCATGTAGGGCATGGAAATATTTCTGTTGTACATGAATATTGACTTTAATAAAAAAAGGAAGGCCAGGAGAGGTGGCTCCTATGTCTGGTCTACAAACCTAGAAAATAAGTGTAAGACAGAGGTATGCAAGTCAAATACTAAAATGCAAAACATTGATGGAATAAAATTTTATATGAAATATAGAACCTACATGGCTTAGTATTTTTAAAAACTACCCCAAAATAAAGAGCACATAGGGCTGGCAAGATAGCTCAGCAGTCTAAAGTGCCTACTTCAGCAAGCTTGGGCAAAGTGCAGGGACGGACGGCAGTTCGATTCCTGGCACCACGTGCTGTGCCTGTCCTGCCCCAGGGTGGGCTGAGGTGGCCACATAGTGCTGAATTGTCCTGTGTGTGCTTCTCCCTTCGAGTCCGAGCATTTCCACATCTCTCACACCATAGGCTGCAGAATACTCCGTGGTTAGTGCACCCCTGTTGAAAACATGCGAAAGAGCAATGCCTCTGGCCATGTAGAACAGCTTGGGTCACTTTTGGGAGCATGCTTGTCCCTCGTTGCTGGGTGGCCACCTCACAGCCCATGACGGACAGCTGTGTCTTTGTGTTTAGAAACCCAAGTCTGACATGGTGAGGACTTCCCTTCGCTTACTGACGTCCAGTGCCTACCGGCTGCAGTCAGAGTGCAAGAAGGCCCTCCCGGGGGACTCCAGCTCGCCCACCGATGTCCAGCTGGTCACGCAACAGGTCATCCAGTGTGCGTACGACATTGCCAAGGCCGCCAAGCAGCTGGTCACCATCACCACCAAAGAGAACAACAACTGAGCAGCGGAGCGCCAGCCGTCTGTCTGCTGGGCTTTTTGAAGTCTGCTTTCAAATTTAGACACGGAACTCTTCGGATTTTTACAAAAACATTTAATGAGAATTTAAAACTTTTTAAAAGAAAACTCAGTATTATTTTTGCATGTTTTCTAACAAGTTTTTGACTATTAATTTAACCAACTTGCCTTACTTTGTGCCTGTTTACCAGTTTAGTTTCTGACGTCCTGTGGTGTTGTCTGCGACTGTTGAAGTCACAATCATACACACCCAAAAGTTGTTCCCTTGCTTGAAGTGGGTTCAAACTTTTCCATCGCTTAAAACTTCCTGCTTATGAGTAAAAGTATAAATGAGATATTTTAGTAAAACATTTTCTTGAGAGAGTTAGATTTTTTGTAAAAAAAAAAAAAAAAGAAAGAAAAAGAAAAAAAAAATCAACATTACCTGTTCCCTACCAAGCTTTGTGCAATAAGTAAATTTTTCAGCCTGCAAAATCTCTTCAGTTTGGGGTATCTCCAAGCATGTATACAGAGAAAGGACTTTGCCATTTTCTAAAAAATAGTGTAAAGTGTAACAGCCTCTCGGAGGATACAGTGAATTGCTCCATTTCTTGTTCGTTTTATCATGTTAAATGTTCCAGTTTTTTATCTTAATTTTCTGCTTCTGTTTTACTATGGTCTTGAAGTCTCTGAAAGATTCACCCTCCACGTCGTGTCCCATTTACCACGGTTCAAAGTGTCATCTGTCCCCCATTGTCAAGCACTCTGCCTTACCTGCTAAGCTGAACAGTTCATTTAGAACACGCAGCAGAGAGAAGCATCCGTCTAACTAGCTATTACTGACCGTGTGTCATCATTCGGGCACCACTGCCAGGAACTGACAATGCACTGTACCCCTCCTCCAAAACTCAGTTATTCCTGTAATCCCTGACAGCTTCCTCACACGAGCTGCTTCGCATGTCCTGTCCTCTGTAAGGACTTCTAAGGTAAGCTGTACATAGTCGTCTGAGCTCCTCCCCCTCCCCTTGCTGGTTCTTAGCAGTCAGACTTGAGAGTTCTTTCACAAACTCGACGGAGAATGTGCCTACCTGACCATAACTGTCCCAAGGCTCTGAAAACAGGAGAGCTCAAAATCTAGAACATGCTGAGGCTGTGTCTTAAATTACTCAGAAGCCCTTTCTTGTGCTGTTAGAGACAAGGGTCCATTCCTGTCCCACTTGTTGCTGGAGCCTCATGGGTGGCAGCTCAGTCCCTGACCTGATGGAGCCGATGGTGCGCTATGCAGAGATCCTGGTGCACAACAGGGGGCACCAGTAGGGCCCGCTGAGGAGCCCTGGCCACCCGTCAAGAACAACAGTTTCCTCCACTCGTGTCACCAGTGGAAAGGAGGACTGAGGTTGCCAAACTTTTGATTTTTTTTTTCCTTAAGGGAGGGCACCAGAAATCTGGATTTTTTTTTGGTGTTACCTCTCTAATTGTAAATGTTGGCATGTTCATGGAAACTGCATGGGACAGTGTGATCACCAAGCTGCCACTCACCGCTCCCACACAGAGCCTTTAAGCTATGTAGCACGAGGGCCTCACTTCCCCAGCCAGACTGCATTCACCCTACGCGGGACCTGGTGGACTGCCGTCTACCCTCTGTTAAGTTACCATCAGCCCACTTTTTACCCACATATTCTGTCTCACAGAGTCATTGTGAAGAAGTCAAAATGATCAAAGTACAGGTCACCTCGCCATGTGCTGACCAAGCCTCTGTCTTCACCGACTTACTTCCTAGGTCATGGTGTGTGCCTGCTCTGGGCTCACTACATATTGAGGGGCGTGGGACAAGGGTCCACATCTCCAGTAGACTCAGCCACTGATGTATCGCCACAGGCCTGAGTGCTGCATTCCTGTCAGATGCTCAGGAAATAGATGCCTTCTAGAAGGGGCCTCTACCTTAAGCTCACCCACTGCCAGACACCTTTGTCTGCATGCTTTGTGGACTCAACCGTCCCTCCTCTTCCTTGCGAACACCTACCCCTCTGTCAGGCTCCCCAGGGTCCTGGGAAAGGCCCAGTGGTAATCCCCAGCCAGTGCTCCTGGCCTTCCAGGGAAGACAGGCCTCCACAGAGGCTCTGGGAAGGGAGTTGTCGGCAGTACACCCAAGTGCCTGCGTTGGAGGACGTCGTCTTCATGCCCCTTCACAAAGTCAAGGAATCTAGGGACCAACAAAGTATTTCTAGCTGTGAAAACACCACAGAAAAGTTTGAATCTGCAGTGCCAAACCCAGACAGGAGTCCCAGTGGAGCCGTCTGCACATTTCCACAGCCCCTGCCGAGACCTGGTGTCAGAGTTCCCTGCTCCTGCGGGCAGGTCCCGCTTTGGCTGCATGCTTGCTGCAGCCCCTTTTGCACATGGGTCCCCTTGCCCTGCACAAGCCACCTCCACAGCCTGTGTGTTTCCACCCTTTCTGCCCTCAAACTGACGAGACAGGTGCACTTTATTAGCTGGCACTTGGCTAAGCCGAAGGAAGCAGCTCTACCCTGAGCTCCTGGGCACTGAGCCCATGTTCCACTTGGGAGTGCAGATGGTTCTGACTTGCCAAAGAACAATGCATTGGGCCCAACGATTAAGGGCAGCATGGAAATTGGAACTAGAAACGCACAACTCGGCCGCTTCCCAGCCTCAGGCACCGTGAGCCCTTGATCAGGAGTGAAGCTCCACGTTTTTTATCTTCAGCAGTCCCTGTGAGCTTCTGACAGCCCGCTTCCTTTCTTTCCTGGTCCCAGTAGAAGGTCGCCCTTTTTCTTATAAAAAAAAAAATGCTGCATAGGAAAAATGAGATGCCTTTTATTCAAACGTGTTTTATGCATGTCACTCATTCTGTACGTATTTCTCACTTTTATTGTACATCCTGTTCCTGTAATTATTGGCCCCTTCACGTGTTGTAAACTTGTTTTTGGAATTTGCGCCTGCTAATTATGCAATAAACAGGCTCTATATGTGGCTCGGTGGCCATGCTCTGCTTCCTGCCTGTTGATTGATGCTTCCAGAACTCCACAGAAGCATAGAGACTATTTTTCTCAAAGAATGCTGTTTCTAATGACAGTGTTTACCTTGCTCCCTCCCTTGGGGCGCTGTCAGCTGTGTAGTAACGACCACCAGATGTTTCTTCCTCTGAATTTAGCACATAGATTTTTTGTTTTGTTTTGTTTAGCTGAGACTGGGTCTCTGTGGGCAGCTCAAGCTGGCCTTGAGTTTACTTTGTTGCCCAGACTGGTCTCCAACTTGCAGTGATCCTCCTGCCTCAGCTTCCTGAGTGCTGGGATTACAGACATGTACCACCACACCCAGCTCCTTAGATTTCTTGAAAGAAATCCTGCATCACTGTCCTTAGTCTCTTTCTCCTCCACCCCACCCCCTTTTTTTTTCTTTGAGACCGAAGTCCGACTATGCTGCCCAAGCTGACCTCGAACTCCTGGGCTCAAGAGGTCTCTGTTCCTCGGCCTCGTGAGGAGCTGGGACTACAGATACAAACTAGTTCCACGTATCTTCTTAGGTTTAATTCTTAGGTCAGCCAGAGCTGGCCCGGTGCAGATGCCCTCAACTCTTGTAGCATTCCCAACAGGCAGGCAGCTCCTGAGGTCACTTCTGTCTCTCCAGGCCACCCAACTACTTTCACTTCCAGAGAGAGTCCCATTGTGCTGATTCCCATGGAAACTAATGTAGATTTACACCTGCGTTCATCAGAGCCACCTACAGTTGTTCTCTGGAGAGGTGACTTGGGATTGTCCTTCCACATGGAGAACAGGAGAACCTACGATCTTGGGAAGTTTTCTAAGCAAGCAGTCTGTGAGAGCCAGCGCACCTTCACTGGCCAGTACTGTGGTGAGGGAGGCCCCAGAACTGGCAGGCGGGTTGTGGGCCGCTCCTGAGCCACCCCTGTGGAGAGGCTCCCCAGGGGTCTTCCCAGGCTGGCTGAACAGGTCATTCCTGTCTCTCCTAGTGCTACTGATGCTCGCTGAGGGACCACACTGAGGCTGCTCCAGGCCACTGTTAGGCACTTGCCACCACACAGCGTCCTGCCTTTTGTTTTATTCTATTATTTATTTATTTTGTGCTGGAGATTGAACTCAGAGTCTTTACTCAGAGCTACATCACTAATTCTTTAAATTACCAGGGCTCGGTCCAAATTTGTTATCCTCCTGCCTCAGCCTCCCAGCGCGTCAGGAGCTTACAGCTGTGTGTCACTATGCCTGGCTTTGCTGTCTGCTTTAAATGTTGTTTTTATAAATGCAGTTCCTCGCTCGAATGGCCTCTCTTCCTCAGCACACCCTGGGCGGCAGGAGTGCCCGCTTCAGTGCCCATGGGGTGGGGGTGGGCACGGCTGGGGCTAGAGTGGGACTGCCTGTTCCTGCTACTCTCCTTCGCCTTACTTTTTTTAATCAGCCAAGTTATGGAACTAAGGACTCTAGAAGCACGTGACTTGTGTGGCATGGTGAAGCTGGCAGTGCTTGGTGGCCCTGCGGTAGCCTCTGAGGCCCATTCTCCTCAGGCCCAGAGGGACCAAGTAGGCAGCAGCACTGTCGATTTGTACCCAGGGCTTGGGGCGCCTCCAGTTGCGGGGGGTCTTGTTTTCCCTGGAGTTCCTTGCTCCCAGTCCTCTCCAATACTGAGTGGCTGACAAGAAGGACTGACCCCGCTCTGCGGTCCACACTTCTCATGACATCACGACAGCAGCAGCAGCCACTGGACACTTCACCACATGGGGAGCTTGGTTCCGGACTATCTAGGGACCTGTCACCTTGGAGCCGGTCCTGTGGTCCATGGACTTACTCCACACATCTGTGTGGTGACCCTGGCCTCCTCTCAGCTGGAGTCCAGCACCACCCTGCAGCCCAGCCACTCTGTGGGTACCTGTGTCAGACAACAAAGCGGGGCCCCTGGAGATTAATTAAGGGCGGCACAGACTTCCTGTCTCTCCCACCTGCCCCAACTTCCCTGTGTGCACGGCGCCCTTGTTGAGCATACCACATCCCAAACTGGCCCTCCTCTCAAATCCCCACACTGTACAGACCCACTCAGAACTCAGCCCCATCCCCCACCACCACCAGTGTAAACTTCTGCCCCAAGGACCCCAGTACTTGGTGGTTCTAGTTTGGGGCTTATAAGAGAATGGAGTTAATACAGGACACATCCTTTATAGGATTACTTTATAATGTTCACCCAAAGAATCCAGTGAAAAAGAGTGCAGGAGATCTGTGTACACACTAGAGACCCAAAGAATCCAGCGGAGGTCCTGGATGCTATGGCAGTGTCCTTCAGGGGTCCGGCTGAAGACCTCAAGCCCATGGCGGTGCCCCCACAGGTCCAGCTGGAGGCCACGAGCCCACAACAGTGTCTTATGCAGGTCTCTTTCAAGGTTCTGCGCTGGGAAGGCCCAAAGGTCAGCGGAAACTAGAAAGTCTGTTCCAGGGAGATGAAGGGTCTGTCCTGGAGCTTAGAAGCAACGCTCACAATAAGGACCGGAGCTCCCCGGAACAGAACCACAGCCATCCGCAGCGACAGCCATGTCCCAGGCTCCCTCAGTGATGAGAGCAGCTAAGTTCATATCCAGAAAGCCACTGCGACAAGCCTCTCCAGAAAAATCAACAGCACCACCTCTCCCTCGCTATTTTTATTTTGCCCATGATCTTCAGTTGGCCTCTCACCCAGCACCACACTGATTCAGTTCAGCGGGGTGTTACAAGCTGGATGGACATCCACCACACTCATCCTCCTCCAAAACCCCTGTCCTCCCCTTCTCTCCCCAACACCTCTTCACCTCATATTTCTCTTCCAGTCTGGTCCTCTCAGGACCCCTAAGCCAGATTTCCACTACCCTTCCCTTCCCTTTTTTCCTTTCCTTTCCTTTCCTTTCCTTTCCTTTCCTTTCCTTTCCTTTCCTTTCCTTTCCTTTCCTTTCCTTTCCTTTCCTTTCCTCTTTCCTTTCCTCTTTCCTTTCCCCTTTCCTTTCCTTTCCTCTTTCCTTTCCTCTTTCCTTTCCTCTTTCCTTTCCTTTCCTTTCCTTTTCCTTTTCCTTTTCTTTTCTTTTCCTTTCTTATACTGAGCATGGAACTCAACCCTGTGCTTGCCAGGCAGGTGCTTGTGCTACTGAGCTAGCTCCCTCTCTTTCAGAAACCCAACTAATTACCACTTGGCTGGCCTTGCCCGCTTTCTCAGTGTGGCCATGTAAACCCCTATCTCTCACCTGGAGCACATTACAGACAAGATTTGAAATCCACCTTCGTTTGCAGTTTGCACCTTAGATGTTCAAACGCTGACGTGTTTCTCTCACACTGTCTGTGCCCTTCCAGCTGGCCACTCGCAGGACCTCACCTTCAGTGCTTCCCCACTCTGGCCTGTGCTTTCTGACTCCAAGGACTGACTTGAGGCCAGCACCCGCTATGTGTTGTCACTGGGCTAAAGGCTCTTGCGTGTTTCCCTGCTAATTAGCAAAGCACTCTCATAAAGTAGGAATTGAAACTATCCCATTTTAATGGATGCAGAAGCTGAGGCTAGACCAAGAACCCAGCATGGAACAGGTCAGAGCAGGGAGCTGGAGCTGTCAGTCACGGACTCTGCTGTATCAGTAGACATCCGGGGCAGCAGACCCCTGGAACCAGAGGGGGTGAAGAATGACAACGACCTCCACAGAGGTATAGCAGGGGGAGGCAACCGAGGCTCAGGGACTCCAGCACCTTAACATTGCTGTTTGGGGAGTGTCAGAGCAGGGGACCCAGGGTGCTGGTTTCTTCATAACCACTGCCTTCCCTCCCCTCACTGGTCAGGTATTATTGGCCGTGGGGCCTCGTCTTACCTTAGGAAGATGCTTAAAGGAATTGCCTGGGTAGCCAAGTCTGGGTTTTATCTGCCGGTTCCTTATTTTTGCCACAAATATTTCTCATCTTTTCTATTTGTTTCCAACTGAGGTATTTGGTGACTGCTAGACAGACTCTGATCTATGGAGGACACTGCCCAGGGGAAAAGAAAGAGTCTAGGACCTCACAGAACCCACAGTGCCAACGTACAGAGCAGCCTGTGTCTGTGGCCCAGGGCAGGAGGGCTTCCTCCAGGGTGCAGCCAGTCCAGAGGGCCGAGGGAGCTTCTGACTCAGTAATAGAGAAGGTGTGTAGCCTGAGTCGGCCCTGTTTTCCCTCTACCGATGAAACTCCCGCCCAGGCCACTGGCAGTAGGCTGGGTGACTCCACACTAGTGGGTGATTTCCCTAGGGGAGGCCTCCTCCTAACAGGACTAACGGCTTTTTCTTAGCTCTACACTTTCTGTACTTTCTTGTCCTACATCCTCTCTTTTCAATTCTCTTTATTTCATAGATGAAAAACTGGTCCCAGGAGGGGTCACTCAGCTGCTATACAGAGGGCATCCGGACCAGGACTGGTCTCTCTCCCATCCCTTTCTCTGGCTTGCAGGCTCATTTACTCCTTTCCCATCTCTGACCTACTGTGTGCCGCCGCCGCCGCCGCCGCCGCCACCGCCACCAGGGACCACCCAAGAATGTGGCCTTACCTGGGCCTGAGCCTTCCCTAGACATCAGAGCAGTTGAACAAAACTGTTAAGAGTTTATTTTTTTGCGGGACCGGGGTTTGAACTCATGACCTTGCACTTGCCAGGCAGGCACTTGTGCCATGGAGCTATCTCCCCGGCCCCAAAACTGTTAGAGTTAGATGGAAAACATGCCCCCAGAGTCTCAGATTGAGACTCAGAGACGGGGCTTGTGAGAGATGATTGGGTGGCATCTGAACGTGCGGGTGGAAGGTAGGGCCTGTCGGAGGGGGTGCTCAGAGGGTGTGGCCTCTCTCTCCCCCTACTTCCCAGTCTTCATGTCATAAGCAGCCTTCCTCCACGATGCCAGCCTGCGGGGTGCTTTCTGCCTTGGAGCTGGCGGGTTATGGCCTGAACCCTCTGAAACCAGGAAACCAAAATAAACCTCTACTACTCTTTAGTTCTGGGTATCTGGAACTTTGTCCCAGTGATGGGCAAGTCATGGATACAGAAACCTTTATGGGCATCTGTAAGGGGCAACCTAACTTTTCCTGTTTCTTTTCTGTTTGCTTCTTTTTTGCCTTTTAAAAATGTATTTAGTATACAGGGTCTCACTACATAGATCAGACTCATAGTGATCCTCCTGTTTTCAGCCTCCAAGAAGAGCTGGGGTTACAGGCACAAGCTACCAAGTCCAGTCTCAATCGTAGGCTCAGAGTGCCCCGGTGGGCAGGGCCGGCACCGGCATGCCAGGGATCAAACCACCGCTGCCGGGTCTACCTAAGCAGGCGCTTTAATTCACTGAGCTATTGGGCCAACCCTAACTTTGCCTGTTTCTGAACACATCAAGGGAATCCACTTCCCTTCTCTTTTCCTCAGGGAGTTCACTCTGTCATTCCATTTTAGCATCATGTGGTATTTGTTGAATGAACACTACAATGTAACTCATATTTTAATACAGGGTATCAGCTCTTATGAGTAAGCCTGCTAGGAAGATTCCATCAAGACTCAGAAAGTGCAGGTAGGATGACTGACTGTCCCTGCAATGGCAGGTGTGAGGTTGGTGGCCAGAGGAGCTGCAGTGTGCGCGCTGCCGTAGTTTGATCAAGGCTATAATGTGCCAGACATTTGGGAAGCAGCTGCAGGGCTGGTAGAGGAGGAAACACGAAGATACTGACCTACTAAGAACCAGCTGAGCTCAACAGCCCCAGCTTATTCTGCTTTTGAAACTGATGTAAAGAGAAATGAATTTGAAAGACTGGCTGCCCGACAGCCAATTGAATCGTGCAGTATGAAATGATATGAGCACCTGGGCCCTTCCTCAGGACAGAAAAGTGATATTGCTGCATGGCGAGAATGTGTAACCACGTCTACAATTGGAGCATCAAGCGGCTGGAACTAAGGATCTGGAACTGACATTCCAGCATGGATACAATGCCTGGAAAGGTATGATGAGAACCTTGTTCAGAGGATTGAATGTGTGCGGAAAAGCCGCAGAAGATCAGGCAACACATTCAAGATTTAAATTGGTAGTGAAACAACATGCAATTTACAGCTGGATCTGGACTGATAGAACAGAGTCAAATTGGGCACCCTCGGTCAGTGAGAATTATAAGATTGCATGGGCTAGTGCACAACTCAAAAATGAAATCAAGTTAAGCAGCAAGAGGAAGAGGCAAAGAAATACCTGGCAAGGTTTCAAAGAACTCAGCCTTCAGGAGGCTGAGGTATGAGGGCCAATGGAAGTCCGAGACCAGCCTGAACTGCATACTGAGACCCTGCCTCAAAAAGACAAGAAAAAAAAAAAAAGACTTCAGGAAAAACTTGCTGGGTAGAAAGGAAAAAGAGTTGAGTTCTCACAAACATCAGCCATCCAAACTTTCTCTAAAAAGGACAATAACCTCTCATAAATCTGTTAGTGAGTAGATGTATAGAGACCACACAATGTATAGATTCTTGTGTTAGTTGTATCTGTATATGTGTGTGAAATGAAAGTTATCAGCTCAGTGGTATTCTTATAGCTATTTAAAAAAAGCTGAGTAGAATATGACCCAAGGGTTAGGGTAGCAAACGGGACAGGCACATGTGAAGGCGCAAACACCAAACCTTTACCCAGTTTTAGTTACCCAGCACATTTCTGTAGGCTCAGGCGAACTCCTGTTTTCTTGGACTGCGAAAGCAGCCTTTAACCTTCTGCGACGTAACCTAGGCAACTGTCATCAGAACCCTCATGTCAGAGTGTTATCTACAACACAGCTAGTGGGGAACTAATAGCGTCTTGCACAGCTGCATGATTCGTCTCTCTCTGGAGTTCAGGCTGGCCTCAGACTCACAGCCAACTTCCTGATGGAGCCTCCCAAGTGCTGGGATTACAGGTGTGCACCACCCTGCCTGGCTCAAAATTAGTGATTTTTAAGCTGACTAAGAGCAAGTAAACCTAGAGCGCTGGTTTAGAATTTTTCCCTTGGTAACACTTTCTCGTTTCATGCAAACATTCTGCTCTGGTGGTTTCATCAGTTCCTGTGATAGGTCTGTGGCGAAGAGCATGAGGATAGAAAAGCGCCCGCCCCACTGAAAACAGTAGTTTACTAAATCTGAGGCTTGCCAGTCCAGCTCTTTGTTCCACCGCGAAACAGGATGGCTGTGTTGACTGTCTCAGAGCCAGACAGACGTTTAGTTTCTCACCATGGGAATCTATGGACTGGGCAGCCCAGTGCTGGGCATGTAGCTAGGAGTCAAGACTGGCGCTGCAGTCCTAGGAGGTACTGACATAGAGATAGTTCTGGAAGCCAGAGGCCTGCCTTGCATCACTGGGAAAGCCTGAAAGGCAGGCACTCCTTATGGAGAGGCCAAGGAATCTGCCAAAAAAACCCCCCAGAGAACCTCACATGTCTCACCAACCAGGAAAGACCAAAAAACATCTGAGGATTGGATGGAACTGGAGGCAGTGGTGTAGCCGCTTGGGTCGGGATGCTGTTTGCCTCAGAAGCCACATGAGCTACAGGACCACCTGGTTCTGGGCGCCTCCCACGGGGAAGCCCTTCCTGCCTACTTCTTCCACCATGAACGTTTCTGTACAGAGTGCCCAGGGGAACATGAACAAAAGGGAGCACCTATCTGCTGTGACATCATCAAAGCAAAAGGGGGGAAGTGCTGATGCAGCAGAAAGGCACCTTACTAAGCCCAGCCCTCCCACCATCCTCAGGACTCCTGCGACGTCACGAGACAGCCACTTGCAGTTCCTTTACTCAACACCATCTGACATGTGGGAACTAGAAATTATATACAAGGAGGTTTAGAGAAACACAGTTGTTAACAGTAAAAACTAGAAGCCAAATATTAACTGTGCAGAGGAGTGAAAATATAGAGGCTGCAGTTACCTGTTTTTAAAAAATCAGATGAAGTAGACATTTTTGGGGTGAGCACCACATTAGGTCATACAAGCCCTTCTAAATGAAGCCATTACAGCGTCAGGCTCCCTAAAATCAAACTCCTCATGCCTAAATTTAGTTAAGATCATCAAGAACTGCTAATGCCTGTGTTTATAAAGGCATGATGGTGGTCTTTAAAATGATGCTTTGGCCAGGTGTGGTGGCGTACGCCTGTAATCCCAGCACTTGGGAGGCTGAGGCAGAAGGATCAGTGTAAGTTCAAGACCAGCCTGGGCTACAAAAGTGAGCTCAAGGTCAGTCTGAACTGCATAGCGAGATCCTGTCTCAAAAAAAAAAAAAAAAAAAAAAAAAAAAAATGATGTTTTGTATTTTACGAACACTAAAATCAGGATATGTGAGATAGCTCAGAGGAATAAGTGCCTGCCTATACAAGCACAGGGACCTGAGTTCAATCCCCAGCACCATATGCTGCACTGGTCCTGGCCCTGGGCATGCTGAGCCAGCAATCAAGTCTGGACATGATGGTGCATGCCTGTAATCCCAGCGCTGGGGAGGCTGACAACAGAAGGATCACTATGAGTCAGAGCTACGGAGTGAGACCCCGCACCAAATACATTAAAAAAAATAAAAAATCAACCCCAAAATTCAGATAGTGAAAAAAAATATTCATTCTAGCCATAAAGAAGAAATACAGTCACACAATATTTATTGTACAAGAAGTGGCCTCAGTGCCGTATGTGACAGCTGGCTCTGTGCCTTCTGGTGACATCTGCTCAGCTGCCGCTGTCTCCGGTGTCTGACTCCTGTTGGTGTTCCATGTCCCACTCAGCTTTGGAACCTGCCCAGGCCGACACCCAGCCTTCCCTAGAGAGGACAGGTAATGAACACAGAGCAGAGAGAAGGGCTTTGAAGCACTGCAAGAACCATTGTTTCATCTTGCCAGTGTCTTCAACACTATCCGGCATAAAAGGAATTGACCCTTGGAAGAATCTGCTGAAGAACCATCTAGAGATCACTATTTTTAAGTAGAAAAAGGTACTTAAAGCAAGAAAACTAGGGGCTGGGGAGATAGCTCAGTAGAATAAGCACTTGCCTGGCAAGCGTAAGGGCCTGTGTTCAAACTCTAGTTCCGCAAAAAAAAAAAAAAAAAGAGGGGCTGGGGAGATAGCTCTGTGGCACAAGTGTCTGCCTGGCAAGTGCAAGGTCATGAGTTCAAATCCTGGTCCTACCCCCCCAAGAAAACAAGAAAACTAATACACAGTTACCTACCACATGCCAAGGTATTGATCAGGGACAGACTGCCTGCTTGAGGGTGTGTACTATTATAATGACCTAGGTATGCGGAAAGTTGTATCATCTTTGTTTGTGGAGATACTATTTGCACAGTGACATTGTCCCATGACATATCTTTGACAAGGAACCCATCCCCATAGGTGGTATGTGACTGTATACATCTCAAACCACAATATGATCAAACACGTGTGCTAAGAGGTGTGAACGTGCTATCAGAGGAACAGTAAGAGGTAAAAGTTCTAAATTTAAAAGATCAGTATTCTGGCCCAGATTAGAGAAGAAATATCTAAGTACATTAGAGAACCAGTGTAACTTATTTTTAATGTTAATAAGGACAACTGCGGCCAGGCTTCAAAAATTAAATACTTATTCAGTAAGGGGCCAGTGAAATAGCTCAGCAGTGTAAAGAGCCTGCTTAGGAAAGCTTAGGCAACC
>PVKN010011173.1:0-21923 GCA_004027915.1 Capromys pilorides | reverse complement strand
AGAGATGGGTGATCCACTGCAGTTACAGAAGCTATATCTAGAGAAGTCTTTAAAGGACCTTTTCATAGTTGAGGTCAGTTCAAATGTTATAGGTTCTTGAATTAACCAAAATAGCCCAATATAGTCCTATAGTCCATAATAATAGTGGGTTATCAGCATAACTGGCAATGTCAGAAGTTGTTGACTTGAGCTTTTTAGGTTTCAGCATATTAATGGCACTACTTTATATACTTCATGATTATATTTTCTGCTGAATGGTTAAGATGAAGTTAAAGCTGGATCTATAACTAAAATTATAACTTTTGTATTTGGCAAGGTCAGTAAAATCCCCTTAAGATTTACCCTTCTGTTGCCATTTTGAATTCCAGTGTATTCTATAATTATTTGTGAACTTTCCTGATCTTGAGCCTTTTTGCTCCTTCCAATGGAAGCCCTCTTTACCTGTTAATTACATTTTAGCTATCTGATGCAGGGTAAGACATTTTGTGTCTGAAGTGTATAAAGCAGAAGTGCAGTCACCAGGACCATATGTCAATAAGTAACTCTTGGATTTCACTGAACACAATGACCAAAGAAGAAGTATAATGCCTAAGAATAAATAACCACTCATTACAAGGAATAATTCCTTCTTAAATTTTTTTGTTTAATTAATTAATAGCATTTTAATAGTAAAAGTATTTTAGTATTTTTTTATTTTAAAGAGTGAAAACAAAAGCAAGAAAAACAAACACAGAAACAGGGTAACATGCAACAATACATATGTTACAGATTTTCAAAACAAGAATAGCTGATGAACAATGATTGATGTATTATCTATTTTTATCATCAAATCTGTTGCTCAGATTAACAGATATAGTTATGCAAGATTGGACATATGACTGAATATTGCCACACGTTTTAAAAAAATCTTAACTTTTTGTGTTTGTCTCTCTTTTTTGTTCTTTTCTAAAAAATGTTTTAAAGAGAATATAGTAATAATTGATATGATACTAGAAATCTATGCGTTTAGAAGACCAAGCTGACAGGTATTTAAAGCATGATTTTTGTGTTTTTTAAAAGAATGCAAAATGGCAATAGAAAAAAAGCGTTAGAAATGATACAAAATTTCACTAAACAAAGTAAAAAGAATCCAGCAATAGTTTCCGTATTGCATGATA
Organism: Capromys pilorides; assembly: GCA_004027915.1. Lineage (NCBI taxonomy): Eukaryota > Metazoa > Chordata > Mammalia > Rodentia > Capromyidae > Capromys > Capromys pilorides. The sequence continues at coordinate 20,766 of PVKN010011173.1, read as the reverse complement.
TTATATTCAAATTAATTGTTTTGATTATCAGATATAAATGTGCAAACTTGGTTAAAAACAAACCAACAACAAAAAGTTATAAGAAATCAGAAAGGAAAAAATTACAAATTAAAGCATTCACTACTATTTTCAAAAGACAAGCCTATGAAAAAACACACTCAGGCCCCCCTCCTTTCCTCTCTCAGATAGGAGCTTTTGATCCCCCAATAAATCTACTCTGCTCATTAAAAAAGAAAGATAAACAGATATCAGCAGTACAATTATCCAAATTATCCTGCATATATACATAAGCATATTTTTCTCTTTTTTTTATTTTTGTCATACATTTTTCCTTCCCAATCTAAAAGAGTAAATAAAATCTGAAAGGTGAAAAGATTCTGAGCAAGCTCTACCCTGCTGCAGTGGGTGCAGCTGCTCTCTGGTGTTCAGCCCTAGTGCTATAACCACAGGCAAAACCTGAAAGTGCTTAGGCAAGCACAGCGGACAGGTTCAATACCCACGTGCTGGCCTCTTCCCTGGGGCGCATGGAGACAGCAATTGAGACTGGGCATCGTGGCACAGGCCTGTCATCCCAGTGCTTGGGAGGCTGAAAACAGAAGGATCACTATGAGTGCAATTTGTGTAGTGATACCCTATAGACTCTGTACTAAAATGCATTAAAGGAAAGAAAGAAAGAAAGAAAGAAAGAAAGAAAGAAAGAAAGAAAGAAAAAGAAAAAATGCTAAAAGAAACCTTAGCTATGTTTCAGTGTTCTTTGTGGAGCTTTCAAAGCCACTGCAAACTCCAGAAATTAAGAAGAATCTTGGTGTTATGTTTCAGATTAAAGATATACCCCAAGGTCTTCATACACTCATGTGTAGGGCTTTGGAAAGCAAATGAATCATGGGTATAATATAGCTGATTTTCTGTTACGAGGTCGGATACAGTTAGAAAAATCTAGTCACCTAGGGGTATGATCAGGAAAGGTTTATCTTTTTTTCTTGATCCTCACTTCTCTCTCTGCTATTAATATTTGTGATGTCAACTATGTCTACTATGCCTCTCTGCCTTGGTAGTTTTTCATTCAATTAAAGCTTCCTGAGTATGGACTGTAAATGCTAGCCAAAATAAACTTCTCCCTTTTAAACTGTACAAGTAGGGATTCTGTCTCAGAAACAAGTAAGTGACTTAGCCACTTAGAAAACTCCCTTGTTCATCTCTTTCCCTCTGGCCCTCTGGGATGTCTAATTAATCTACTAGCTTCCCCATCCAAGCCAGGGTGCTGACTCCAGCCCTACTTCCCATAAGAATCCCAAGGATTTAATGAGAGTAGTTTTACTGCTGGGCCCTGGATCAGTAGTTCTGGGTTCACTCATATTTTGCAACATTCCAGGTCCTATGCCTCCTCAATCCTAGACAGCTCTCTGCTGAGCAGTACCTCCAGGGAATAAATGATATCTTCCAAAGCCTCAGATATGGGATTCATCCATGGAGAATCAAGAGTAATAGCAAAGTCTTCGATCCTGTGCCCCAGTTGTAGGAGAGAGAGCTGACACCACATCTCCTGTATCCTTGGCTCTTTTTACACTGGGCAATGCAGATGGAGTTTTACCCTAAAACCAGGTGTTCAAGTGTTGGACATGAGATGCCACAGGCTGTCTGCTAGAAGTAGTGAAACTGAGAAGTTGAAAGAAAGTTTTATAACTAGGATTATAAAACTATTTTTCTCAGTTGTCCCATTCTGACAGTGAAACTGCCAGACTGAGTCCTCATACCAAGAAAGCTTGCACAGAGCCAGCCTTCTTTCTTTGTCCTTGGGCCTGTAGGTGCTCCACAGCCTGGCTGAATGTATATGTATACTGCTGGACTTTTGTTTTACCCTCCCTTTCAATTGAAGTGCTTCTGTGTGTTCAAGGGAAGCTAATTAGCTGCCTTCTCAACTCATCTAAATTGTGAATTTGTTCATTGTTGCCTTTTTTGTACTGTTGATAGCATCTGGGAAGCGAATCTAGATAGATTAACCTAGATGGCTCCTATCCCAGCCACTTTACTCGTAGACTGCTTGTGATACTGCAGGTAAATCGCGAGAGAAGACGCACCTCTGAGCACAGTAGTTAGGGCTCCCGGAACCTGGGCAGCAGTGCCAGCCAACTAATCCGAGAAACCTATAGCTAGTTTGCCTGCTTGCGTCACCAACGAATCCGGACGCCAAGCTACAGCCAATCAGGGAGTGCGGCGAGGTGTCCCTCAGGTTGCCGCTAGCTCTGTGGCTGCTACAGCGAGAGCTGGGCTGGGGGGGCAGCTGGGGGTCATGACGGTGATCCCGCTGGTCGGCCTGGGCACCTGGAAGGTGGGACTGGGCTCCGCGGGGATGGGCGGCCGCCTTTTCCATCTCGAGGGGCTTGGGTCGGAGGGCCGCAGTGAAGACCTGGAGCTGCGAGTGGAGCCCAGGCGGCTAGAGAGTAACGAGGGGCCCTGCCCTAGGCCCTCCCTGCTAACGCGGCTGTCCTCGAGCAGCTGCGGCGCCGCGGGTGCGGTCGGGACTGGGGCCAGCGGAGGCCCAGCTCTGGAGCGTAGGGTGGGCCTCGGGGAAGATGCGCGCGATCTTTGGTGCCAGAATCCGGGTGGATGGACCGAATGCATACGGTGAAGAAAGCGGGTCTGGGACGGCCGGGTGGAGGCGCTCCGAGGCCTGGCTGGCCGGGCGTGTCCCTCCCCTCCATCACCCCGGAGTGCTATCTCTGTCAGATAAAGGGGCACACCGCCCACAGAAGGAGACACCGGGACTTAGGTTTCCTCCTCTCTAGGATGGTGACTGATAGGCTGGTTGTCTTAAAAGTGAAAGCAATTCAGCCTTTATTGGCTTTGAACTTTGTAATTCCTATCAGTGATTTGAGACACAGCACTAAGGAGAAAGCTTTTCAGATGTGCTCTTACAAAACTAGAAACTTAGTCCTTGAAAAAAGATGTAAAGAGTCATGTTAAGAGTTTTTGGCTGAGCCAGAATTTAAATATTCGACCACTATGCTAGTCAGAATATTTGAAAATCTGTTTGGTTCTGAGTTCTTAACGAGGAGCACGCATTTGCCAGCCATTCTGTAAGCACTGGAGAGATTAAAGTGACTTCATGTTTGTGCTAGTTTTGTACAATGAAAGTATTCCATCTTTTGCTGTTGTCTGAAAGTTTGTATTAAATTGGGATTATTTCTTTTTGATCATTTTGTAGAACTAGTGTCATATATGGTTACTGGTAGTAGTTTCTTTTATATAATTTATTTTCACTTCCTGTTTTTCATTCTTGTCAGTTTTTTTTTTTTTTTTAGAAAATTGGTCTTCTGACAGCCCTTTCCAGACATGTATCTATTTTGTTTTTTTAAATAACTACTTTTTCTAAAATAACTAGTTTCTGCCTTTGCTGATCTGCCCCATTATGTCATTATTTTCTTCTTTATTTATAGCATTATTTTTTATCTTTATATATTAAGGTATATTATATAATATGCTTGATATGTTAACTTTGAACAACACTGAATCTACTCCTTGTTAAGCAAATGTGATTACACTGATGAATTTCACAGCGAAAAAATACATTCAACTAACAGCCCTTGAAAAATTCCTTGGTTTACTGAGCTTGTGAGTTTCAACCTTCCTCTGCCCTAGCTGTAGTCCTTTTTCTGGCTAGAGCCCAGTTTACCATGACTAAATCTGTTTCCTGAACCTCTACATTGCTTCTAGCATTTACACTACACATTTGAGTTTTGGTATATGCTCCTTTGAGCAGGTATACACCTATTTACCATACAAATAGATTGCATTGTTTCTAAGGGTATTGATGAGTCCTTTTGTGCAAATTTATTCATAATCACTAAAACTTAAAAGTAACTAAAATATACCATTCTCTCTTTTTTCTTGGTACATATTCACAGCATATAGTGATCATGTGTCCAAGGGAGTTCATATATAACACATTTTAATTCTTTTTACCTCTCCTTCTCCCGCCTCTCCCTCCCATGTTCTCTTCTCCCTTTCAAAAGATCTATCTCCCTATTTCTACAATCTTTTAATTTTTTCTTTAAAGTACTTTGGGGTTTTTATACTGAGAAATTGTATGACACATTTAACTTTGTATACCTGATTGATTTCACTTAACATTCTTCTGGATAGTTCATATTGCTCTTTATTCCTGTTATTATTCCTTTTATGTTTGTTTATTCCTTTGTTCACTCAGGAAGCTTAAAACATCTAGCTCAGTTCTTTGCAGGTACTAAAAAATACCTGTAGATTTTCCCCAACTAAGCGAAGGAGCTAAAATTTAGTTTTAAATTCTGCTTAACATTTCCTAATTTTAGGATTAGTTGATATAAATTCTTTGACATCAATTTTTATGTGTTCCTGAATCCCACATTCTTGCATGCAAAGGGTTGGTTTTCTTACTCACGAAGGAACATTTCTGTCTTGGTTTTGCAGGCCTCTCCTGGAGATGTGATTAATGCAGTGAAGATGGCTATTGATGTGGAATAACAGCACTTTGAATGAGAGCGAGGTAGGAGAAGGAATCCAGTGGCAGATCAATGAGGGTGTTGTAAAATGAGAGGAACTATTCATTTTCAGTAAGGTAGGACTTCTGTGAGGACTGCAGGGTCTCAACTACTTTGGTGTTGGACAGTGAAAGGACTGCAGTAACCTACCATTGAGGGTTTTCCAGTTTCTTAATGAGAGTTACTGACTTTGTTTTATACTTCAGCCAGAACCAAGTAAAATTTTCATAGCTTTTTGGTAAGATATTATGTGTGTAGCATTATTTGTTTTATATCATGTATTTGATTGTTCAGGTTAGGGTATGCAGAGCTCTCATATTTAATACATTTCTTATGAAAAAGCATTGCGTATCAATTGTATAAAATAATATATTTAATCTGGCATATTTGTACAGACATAAAATAAACAGTACATTCTTAAAACAAAAATTGATTGAGTGACACATGGACACTTCAGCTACAGTGGTGAATGTCTCATGAGCACAAAATTTCCAACCTCAGAATCACATGAGATGATTGTTAAATTGAAAAGTCTGTGAATCACCCAGGAATACTGAACTAAGAAGCTGGCAATGGTATAATATATATGTAAAGATGTTAGGCTGGTGCTCAAAATGGCTCAGATTAATGACAGGCACAGGACATGAGCTTGCACTGCAGGTACAGGAATCTGTAAGAAGTTTGGTGTTCTTGGAACATGCACATGGGGGAACTGCAAAAGACAAGTGAGTCTGAGGTTTAGAGAGGGGCCAGGTCATTAAATTCTTATTGTGCCACTTAAGGAGCTTGTTTTATACCTGGAGATGAATAAAGGTGCATAGGTTTTTAAGTAGGGAGGTTTATATTACATGTGAGATTGTATTTTATCTAGTATTTTACAGTAGGTGACAGGAGCATGCTTTTGAGGCTGTTTCAGGAGACATTAGCACAGTAGGAGGGAGGAGATGCAGGCCTGAACTGTCATAGTAAAGAGGGCAAGGAAGAGACAATGAGTATAATAAGAGATGAACTCTCTGGAAAATGCAAGACATGGACTATGGTAATAGAATATAATAGAAATGAAAGAATTCCTCTACTTTTGACCTTAAGGCAAAACGCTCTGAGCAGGAAACAAGGGGTTCAAGTTCTAACTCATTCCATATCTGTGAGTGTTAACTGTAGGACAGCTCAGGTCACAGTTTGGACATTTGTAAAACAAAACTTTGACAACCTCCTGAATAATTTCCAGTCTTAAAATTCCATAATTTTAAGATTAGTGTTTCTATAGTTGATTGCCTACCTGTTTCACCTTAAGTTTTTAATTTTTATCACTTATCATTGTTCTCAAAGCTAGAGGAATCTTTGTTGTATGCTTGGCCAAAGAAAGAAAAGTTTTTCTGAATGAACACAATAGGGAGGTAGATAACTGGAAATTCCCAAATCTTGCCATGTAAGCTGAAAACAAGTTGCTTCTAAGTGGCTCATAGCCAGCGATGGATGTGTGCTCATTAGTTTGGGATAAGTTATAAAAATGTAATTTAAAAATAAGCAAATCACATATACTCACTACCTAGAAATAACTTTTTAGTTTTGTCTGTATTTTTGTTAATTCACTGTACTTTGTTTTCATTTTACTTTCATTTGTCTTACTAATTTTTGTTTTTACTTGCTGTAATAGGACACTTGGGTTAGCTTCTGCAATTGTTAGTAGAAGTATATTAGGGAAGTAATGAGAAAAATACTGATGAATTTATCTAATTATTCAAGAGTATAGAAGGAATGTCTAAATAAATACAAGGCACTATGCGTTAACTGCCTCTTGTGTTGTCCTAAATGGTTATGTGTAACACTCTCTCCCTTTTCCTCTGCAGCTGTGGTGCACTTTCCAGAAAAAGTCCTTGGTAAGAACAGCATGCAGCCAGAGTTTGAAGGCCATAAAGCTGGACTACTTAGACTTCTACCTCATTCATTGGCCCATGAATTTCAAGGTATGGCTTAGTAGGTAGGTAGGTTTGTGTGACAGTTTTAAAATATCAGTATGAAAGATAGATTTTACATGAAATAGTTAACTGCTTGAGTTCATCATGAACTAAATTATGGAGCAAGTACTGCATTTCTCTGCCCTAGAGTATGTTCTTTTTTTTTTTTAAGAGTATGTTCTATAGCTATTTCTAATAAATTCTTATCCTATCTTGTTGAAAATATATAGATGTCAGGATTAGACATTAGACAATTTGAATAATTAGGTGTTGGGGAATGAATTGTTTTCTGCCATTTTCTGCCATTTGCTCTATAACATACTAGGTAGTAGGATTGTACCTGAATGAGGCAGGTAGATTGCAAATTAATACTGGCAACTCTTCTGAGTGGTGACTAGATTTTTTAATCTCTCATGATAGCTTTCTTTATCATCTACTTCCTATGGACTCACTTCATTATCTCTCATCTTCTTTGGAGTTCTAAGAAAAGAAGATAAAGTCCTAATGATGGAGTTGAGAGAAGGCTCATTGTGCTCATAAGAAATTCCCTTACCCTCATTCTGTACCTCAAATTATTAAACATTTTGAACAGTTAAAAGTACTTCAAGATTCCCTTTCTAACCTTTTAAGAAGTGGACAATAAGTTTCAAGGCCACTAGAGTCAGCTCATTTGATCCTGGGCCTTATAAAATTGGAGACTGGGGTCTAAAGGAGGTTGCATGTCCAGACTGGTGTTAATTAGTGATGTGACAAGGCTTAGATGCAAATCTCCTGGGACCTGGGTTCACTGTATAGCCAGCATCTTCTCAGCTGGGATGACCACAAGCTTCAGTAAGCTATTTTCCTTTTGGTTCTTTCAGCCTGGAAAAGACAGTGTGCCTCTGGATCACAGTGGTGTGGTTATACCTAGCACAGACTTCTTGGAGACATGGGAGGCAAGCTTATCCACACCATGTGGCATCTATACCCTTGCTAATGAGTTTTCAAGGTGGAAGCTATGTGAGATCTTGAGTTTCTCATGTACAAAAGCAGAGACTGAAACTTAGAGTTTTCTGGGTGAATTAAAAATGAGTGGTTGGAAAATTCAGAGACTTCAAATTACTTTTTTCATTCCTTTAGCTGGGAATGACTTATTGCTCTTTACACATTTTAGGGACATTTCTTTAGATTTTTAAATTAAATATATTTCAGAATATATAGTTTAGCATAAAGAAGAATGTAAAACTCTATGTTGTCATCATCCAGTGGTAACTGCTATTAATATTTTATGTTTCCCCTTAGTCTGTCTTAAGCATTTCAGAACCATAATTTTGATGCCTAAGATTCATTTGCATAGAGGTGGTGGGAGAAGCCCAGAGGACCAGTTTCAATGGTCAAGATGAAAAATGCTTACTGCTTGAAATGAAATACTGTTCTGGAAAATCAGAGAAATGATATATTTGAATCTTGTGAAAGTTAACCATAAGCTGATAGAGGAGAACTAGGAAGCAAGAGTCCCTGAGAATGTGGGTTCTAGCACAACTGACCCAATATGTGTGGACTTACTAGTCAGCATGACAGGCACCATAGTGTGTGTGAAGCCCAAGAAGAAAGTAATTTCAAACTTAAAATTGTAGTGCACTTAAATTTTGGAGATGAGTTCTGAAGCCATTAGTGTGAGAATGATGACTGAAGTCATGCGAGTGCCTGAGGTCATCCAGAAGAGAAACAAAAAAGAGATCATAGACAGGGAGAGGCCCTGTGCCCACACATTGTTATGTTTTCCTCTTGTAAGACTGGTTGTATGTCTGAGGTGTCAGGAGCTGCCACCTTTTCTATTACAATGAACTGGCTCTTGTGAAAGACTTGTGTTATACCTTAAGGTTTTTGTGTGTTATGCATAGGGTTCTAGTGATTATTACAAAAACAAGGCAGCAATTTCTATACATTTACTCATTGGTCACCAGCTTCAGGACTACTCATAACTTACTCCTAAATACTGGTACAGCTTTTTCTGAAGCCAGTGGCCCAGTTGACTTGCTAGACAGAGTTTAAAATTTTTCCTCAAATTGCATTCAATTTTAAATGAGTAAAATGAGATAGGAGAATAATGAGATATTATTTTGTTTGAGATGATGATTCTGTAGAGGACAGAAACTTGACTAAATAAGATGAGTAGTGGACATAATGATTAGACATATCAGCAAATATCCAGAATAATAAAAACAATGAATTAAAATGTGCTGAATGTTTCCTAGATTCCAGTCATAATTTTTTTTCATTCTGTTGTGTAAATCATAAAACAACTCTGCAATATCGACAGTGTTATCCTTTTACAGATAAGGAAACAGGCTTAATGATACCTGTAATTCACTCAGCGTCCTTCAGCTATTAAGAGATGGAACTAGCATGAGAGATTGAGTGCAGAAAAGACTTTGAAGCTCCAAGTTGAATATTTTAAAAGTATTGCGTGGATTCAGTTTTAGACCACCATGCAGCATTGCTGAGTGACATGGCTTAGTGGAGTAGACAGATTCCTATACTGAGCAGTGTTTTTTGTTCATTAGACCATGGAGGACCTGGTGACTGAAGAGCTGGTGAAGGCCATTGTGGTGTCAAACTTCAACCATGAATAGCTTGAGAGGCTTTTGAATAAGCAGAATTTGAGGACCAAACCAATCACTACCAGGTGAGCTAGTGAGTGTTGAAGGGTTGAATCAATATATTTGACTCCTAGAAGTTATTTCCACATAGCTATACTGGAAATGGGCAGGTGTGTGTTTTGTGAAACCACATTTTTCTCTCAAAACCATTGAAATGGTTACTTGGTAGACCAAGTACGTAAGTGATAAAGTGAGCAGGAAAGTGGCCTTCCTCATAGTCTATATTTAGTGCACTGGCAAAGTGGGGTTTGACCTAGATGCTGATTCTGCACATGGAATTATAAACAGATCACCACTTATGTTTATAAGGGCCAGGAGCCTGCCCGTGGGCCAGTCCTTCTGCTTGCCTCTTCTAGCCTGTGCAGGCTGGCAACAGGAAGAGAATAAATGAATGCCTTTGCTGCAGGCTTGCAGACTGCCTAAGTAGGGGTTCACACTTCTTTGTTTTAATGCAAAGAAGAGCCTAGTGAGGAAAATATTGTCATATTTGCTAGACTGATCAATTAGTTTAGGATGTCAAAACGCCATTTTTGTAGTAAGTAACTTAATTTTTTTTATTAAAATACAACATATGTATAGGGAAATATATATGTGTGAGAATGGAGCTTGATAAATGCCTATGAACTGAGCTTAACTATGTATCCAGCATCCAGATCACAGAAAGAACTGCGAAGATAGCTCAGTGGAATAAGTGCCTGCCTGGAGAGTGCAGGGTCCTGAGTTCAATCCCCAGTATCACAAAAACAAAACAACAGATCACAAAAAGAGAGGATGGCCAGTACCCAAGCAGCATCCTTCTATGCCCCTCTATACTCAGTAAACTGACCCTATAAAGGTAGCCACAGTTCTGATGTCTAGTAACATTTTATATTTATAAACAAAAAAGGAATGCATCATTAACTATTATCTGGGTTCTTTCACTTAATAATGTGTTCTATTCATCCATGCATGAAAGTGAAGATCATTTCTTATTTCTGTATAGTATTCAACTATGTTAATACATCACAGTTTGCTTATTCATTTGCTATTAATGGGCACAATAATTACATTCAGGGAGAAACCAAACTTCCTGTTTTGACTTTTTTTTAATCACTAAATAAACTTTTAAAATTGTGATATAATAACTTAAAAATTGTGATGTAACTTTTCAATAGGTACAGAAAAGTATATAAAAAAAAGCATAGCTTGTCAAGTTTTCATAAAGTTGAAATGAGAGTTAGATTATACTCTAACTCTCATCAATCAAAGCAAGAACCAATGTCCTAAGCCTTCTACAAGCCCCCAACATCCTGTACTAGTCAATACCACAAAGAGAAACTACTAACCTGACTTCTAACCTACTTTGATTTAGTATTTTTTAAGATCCTGTATGCACAGAACCTTTTTATTTGCATAATATTTCCTTTTTGGGTCAGGATTTTTTCTTGACTACCTCAGAGTAGCTGTTACTCAGGAGAAGGAGATAAGTTAGAAGGTATGTTTCCTGAGGTAGGGTGTGGACTCCCAGGAACACATGACACAGGGCTGCAGCCAAGAATACATGGCTGCAGAAAGACTAGCTTTTTTTTTTTTTTTTTTTTGGCTTTCCTGGAAACATATCTTGCTGGACTTACAATGATCCTGAAAGTGATCTAGTTATTTTTAATTCTGTATAGATGAGCATTTATTTAAAATTAAGTGTTTATAAACTGAAATTCTATTTGAGAATTTAGAGTGTGCAGGAGAGAGCAGTCCTGCTTCCAGCTTTCTTGAAATGTTCGTTGATGTCACCTGTAGTGTGTATTTGTTATATGTAATTCCCTAGTGCCATTGATTCACTCAATAAGTATTTATTCTGTATCCTCTGTATAGAAAGGTTGTTCCTATACAAGAACAGGACTCTGTAATCAGAGTTTTCAAGGGAATAGACATAATGCAGGACACATAGTTTTATGATTATTTTATAATATTCACTGTAAAAGTAAAATACAGAGGATGAGCATAAGAGATCTGTCCACTTTAGTGAAACCATCCATCTAAGGACCTGGATCTCATGGCAGCGTCCCACACAAGTCCAGGTAAAGGCCTAGATCCCACTGTAATGTCCTCCATGATTCTGTTCCCCTCTTATTCCTTATATCTTTTGCAGGTTACATAGGGTGAGTAGCACACACACCTTAATCTAAGTGCCTTAGATCCTAGCATTGTACCGTGGAGATCCAGCAACCTCTTTAAAAAAAAACCCACCTATGACTGCATGAAGCTTTGGTGGGGCCATCTAGACATAAATCATATTTCACTCCTCATCTCCCAGAAGACTTTAGTACATCCAACGATTGTCAAAATTTTCAGTTTCAACTTGGTGAAACATGCAAGTCCTAAATCTTCGCTGAGATTTAAGGCAAAATCTTGGCTGCGAGCCCTTATAGAAATAGAAAAAAAGTTAAACACTTCAAACATTCAGTGGCATAAAATAGACATTTTCATTCCAAAAGTTACAAGTGGGCATAGTAAGGAATGGGAACAAAGTAAGATCATAGTCAAGGAGGGCAAATATTAAGTCCTGTAGGTCCACTTCCAATATCCCTGGAAATCTGTGGCAAGTTATGAATTCTTAATTCTTGTGTGGCTCCATCCTTGCAATATTTATTGTGGTCATAGCTCCTATGGCTACTATCTTGTGTCCACTCTGCTCCCTCCTTAGAACTTTCCTCAGATCCACATTCCTATCTTTTCCAAACATCTGGGGTCTCTACTCCATCTTTGGTTTCATGCTCACAAGTTCACACATTTACCTTCTCAGCAGCACAATGCCTGGCCTCCCAGGTCTCTTTCTGAATTGTGAATGGAAGACTTTCTGACCACACAACTCTGGCATTGTGCATGTACCTACACCAGCAACATGCATATAATGCCAAGATCTACTGCCTGCTGGATCAGTAACCAGGCTTCCGTCCCTCATGGCTATAGCAGTTGAAGCCTGTGAACCAAAGCCTGAGCAACCACTTCCCTAGGCTACAGCTATCCTGAAATATGGTGCTCCTAGGTTCTTTTCCCAAAGCCAAGTCACTTTGCAATTTTGAGGTTGCAAAGGATGGAGTCCTGCTATTTCTTGCCCTCTGGCCATCTTTTGTTTTGTGTTATGAAATATTTAACTTTTTCTTGCTAGTCTTCTGAGAAACCAATTTCATCTCTATTCCATCTTTGCAGGAATAACTTCAATGGAGCTTCCTTTTTGTTCAAATTTAAAATGTTTTATTTTTATTCATTATTTTAAGTTATTAATTTTAATAAGAAAGAAATAACAATTATACGGTTTTACAACACATTAGTAGGACAGCAATAATAATTAATAAAATGCATATTGCTGTCTTTATAGTAGTTGTTCAGAGTTCAAGGTGCAGACTTTTCTAAACGCTATTATTACAAATATTTCTTCTCATTAAACTAAGAGAAAGTAGTTTTATGTGTAGTCCACTAGTCCATAACAGTGGGTTATCAGCACAGCAAAATGTTTTAAATCATTCTGCTGGGTTCTTTTCTCATTATCAGCATAAATATGGCTAAAAGCCCCCCAAAGTAACCATATAACAGCCTCAATATTAGCCTGCCATGAAATTTTTCTGCCAGATTAATTAGTCTATCATCCTTAATCTCAGTCACGGGCAAAGTCTCTGGACAGGAGCAAAACGCACACACACTTTCTGGCACAGCGTAACACACATTGTCTGGAGTCAACAGCCAATGCAATATTTCTTTACAGCAGAAACTTCCTAAGCCTGGTATTTAACAGCTTACACATTCTGGTCTATTGACCTGTGGCCAGAATCTCCCATATAGAACAGCCCAAAGCATTCTAGCTCAATTTTTTCGTCTGGGTTCTTCAAATCTTTCCACATCCTTCCCATAAGCCAGAACCAAAGGATCCTAAACAAGATCAGGTGTAGTCACAGCAACAACCCCACTTCTCTGATACCAAATTCTTGGTTATTTACTTTTCTCACTGTTAAGACAAAATACCCAATACCCAAAGTTAAAGGGAGAAAAGTTTATTTTGCTCAGTTTGTAGAGGTTTCAGTTCGTAATTCAATGGCTTTAGGGCAGGATAAATGGCAGACAGGCATCATAGAGGAAACCTAGGTCATAGCAAGCAGAAGATTCTAAAGCAAGCAAAGAGGAGACAACCAAAACTCTTTTTATCCTTTATATCTTATCCAGGCTGCTTAGGGTAGGCAGGACTCACACCTTAATCCCAGTACCCTTGAGCCTGGCATTACACCATGCATTAACCACATACTCCAGATCCAGTCACTTCTGAAAAAGCCCCACCTATGAGCATTCAAGGCTGTGGGGGAACATCTAGACACAAGCACCCTTGACAAATCTGGCTCATTTCCCTCTTGTGTGTCTTTCCAGTAAAAGAACTGACTTGATGGATGATCCTGTGATTAAGAGGACTGCAAAGAAGCATGGCGAGTCTCCTGTGCAGGTAATAGGCAGTACTATCTTATGCTGCCAGCATCCTCTCCATGTCTTTTCCTCTTGGAGCACAAAGTGTTAGGAAAATGACTTAGACTTGTTTTCATGTGATTTTCCTTTATGTAACATAAACTTATGTTTTTTCTTTCTTGTGCAGATTTTGATGTGATTTCAGACCCAGAGGAATGTGACTGTGATTCCCAAATCTGTCACTCCACACCACATTTGAGAGAATATCCAAGTGGGTGTTTTTCTTTTCTATTATAGATTTAGAACATGTGTTAACTGCAGAAAAAAGCAGTCACTGGAGCTCTGTGACCTTGGAACAGCCAGGGTCTATTCTTCTGTGCTATGGTTTTAGACTTTCGCTTAATTATAAAGACAGGAATTTACAAAGCATACAGAAGACCATGACTAATCAACTTTTAGGAAAGAATTTTTCACAGGTTTCCTTAAATATAAAATTTCTCGCTCTGGTTCACAAAGTGATGTAGCATACAAGCATACAAAAATATAACCCTCCACCATTCACAATATCTTCTTTTAAGTTCTTACACTAGAGAGACTATACGATATACATATATTTACATATATAGTTCTGGTTTATTTCACTTATGAGTATATGGTCAAGAAATATATATATATACTCATATATATATGTAGTCTTTGAGTATCATTCTTTAGAGCTGAGTAATATTGCATCTCAAGGACAACCTTTTCTCCAGCATTTGCATCGTCTTTCAGCACAAAATGGGGCATGAGGGAGAAGGCCAAAGATGCCAGTGGCTTGTCCTGAAGGAAGAGGTTCATCACATATGCTGGCCAGTGCCTGCTCTTCTGCGCCAGACCATACATTGAGGATGGTTGCCCATATTTATTCCAGCCTTAGCTTTAGGGATTCTTCTGTTTTAGATGACTTCAAACTACTATCTGTCCACCCCCTAGTTAAAATACTTGTTTACCCTGTGTAACTGTTTTCTCCTGGCTTCAGAATCTCTGTCTTATGGAGCATAGATATTAGAGTCCCATGGCTCTCTTACTCTGCAGCACACATTGGAATCACTTGATGATCTCTTCCTTACTTGCTCTAATTCAGCCCCTCCAAGGAGTGGTGACATTCATTAAAAAATGCTACTATTATGGAATGGATCATTGTTCTTGAGAGTGTTAGAGGGGCAAAAAGAAAGGGGTTAGAATACTAGTTTTAAATTAATAGATAGTGATTACTTGGAAAAATGTTTCTGTGACATGGATGCTGCCAGAGTTTATGGTTTTAGGGACCGAGTGTTTTCCTAGTTGGAGGGATATATGGAACAGCAGTTTATCTTTGGTAGGAAAAGGTCTGTTAATGACAAAAGATTCTTCTATATTTTAATTCTGATGTGTTCTTTACTTCTATAAAATAAGACCAATAAATAGCCCATCTAACTCAGATTTCCTAAATGTAAATAAGCTAAGCCAGAACCAGTCAAATCGTCACATTAAATTACCTTTTGAGAAGGTATATATACCTGGCTATAATTCAGGAGAAGTCCATGTATAATATTTTTATGTCTTTATGTCCTTTTCCAATTTATTATATGTTGTATGTTGTGTGTTGGTGCCAAAAGAAATGATGAGAAGACCCGATGAATATGCTTCAGAGGACTCAGTGAGATTTGTCTCTCTCAAAGTGAGCCCAGGGCTGCAGAAACAGCTCACTTTTATTGAGGGCTAGAGGCAGGCTACGGAATGTGTGAAACTACTTTACAGATTACAAATCACTGTGTCTTCTACTATTTACCTAACTAAGTTCACACAGATGCTAACATAAAAAATGTGCAGGGGAGGAGAAAACAATTAATATCCCAAGCAAGAAGTCAACAAACAGGGCGCCAGCAAGAGAAGCTGCTATCTGCAGTCGTAAATCCTAGTTTTCCAGGATCTACAACAGACAGCAGCCCTCCCTGGGCTCTGATTTTTGTCTCATGCTTCTCGGGATATCAATCAGGCTTGTCTCATATTACTACAACTATATATTGTATCTAACACATGTGAATTAAACTGTTTTTTATTCATATTTTATTTTGATTTCAGGTTTTTGATTTTGAATTAACAGAGCAAGATATGAATGACATCTTCAGTCTAGAAAAGAATCTCTGATTGGCCACATTCCCCGCATAAGTGTGACTTTACTATCTTTTTAAATGGAGCAGTGTACCATGTACCCTTGACTTACAAAATCAATTCAGTCTCAAGGGCTGATTATAACTCAAGATGTCCATTGCAGGCTTAGGCTCCTCTACCTAGCCTTCAGAGTCTCTCCTAAAGGCGGATTTCATTGTCTTTAAAAAGACATCAGCCAGGATTTTTCAACTAACCTCGTACAGGAAAAGATGTAATGTTCATTTAAGAGTGCTTTAAGGGTTAAATCTGTATCTGAGACCACCTAGAAGCATTAACAACTGGCATTTGGGGAATAACTTGAGACTCTGGTTTAAGTTAACGCTAAAATTCTAGTAAGAACCCAAGCTGTTCTTATGTCAGTACTGTCATAACTAGAGGGTTTACTGTATTGTATAGTTTGGATGACTGATCTGTGGAAAGGTATTTACAATGTACATTTTAGGTTTATTATACTTTCTTACTATAGTTCTTTCTTTTTTTGAAGACAGTCCACTGCACGAAGTCAAGAAATGATTTATATACTTCAAAGTTAAAATTACATATCTATTGTTTAAATATTTTAAAATATAATAATTCTTTGTTTTCAAATTATTTTTCTTTTTTTCAGAACTGAAAACCACAAAGACTATTCTTTCCACATTGAATACTGAAGAAAGCTTTACTGTTCCTCATTTCTTCTCAGCCAAGACTGTTGCTGGTGTCAGCCCACCTCTGCAAAGGCTCTGCAGTCCCTGTGCCAGGGATAGGAGTAATACAGATAGACAAGTGACTTTCTGGTGGACACAGATGCCCAATTCTCTGCAAGATACCAGGAACTGAGGTGTTCTAAGTTATGGGAAGAGAGAAGCATCCTGAAGTCACAGTCACTGTTCAAGGAAGCCACATAGATATTAAGGATCTGTGAAGCACACAGTACAGAATAATTTATAAATATAAATACATGTGGCTTCTACTGAAAGAAAAAAAGATGACTCATCATTTAAATTTACCTCCATATTTTAAGAAAACATTCAAACATTTAAACTATATGTAAGACTTATGAGATGAGTATAATTAATCTCTTGTCTGTAACATACCTTCCACAAGGCATAAGCCATGGCCAATCTTGTTTCACCTCTGCTCCTCTGTGTATCCTTCTATTAGTGTCTGGATGATTCTATACTGTATAGTATAGAATAGAAAAATAGAAGATTTTGTCATTTTTTTCTTATTAAAATCTCAAATTTTAAGTGTTATTTTTAAATTGGATCTTTTAGCAAGTTAAAGTATACTCATTAAAATCCTAACTTGATGAAGAAACATTATTCCTTCCAATAGTGAGCTGTTCAGACTTACTACATGCAGAAGGGCCCAGAGCCTTGTTCTATTCTGAAGTTGTTGACACTGCAGCATGTAGCAGGTGGATGTAAACTGATGAGGTTGTGCTGTGTTATCTCCACCCAAAGTGAGGCCACAGTGTCAGCCAACCTAAGCTTTGTCCCACATCTCCAGTAATACAACTTCTGTTTACTCACTGCTTATTATTCATGTCCAAAGCGAGTTGAGTAGAAGAAAAATTGTCTTCCTCCACAGGATGTCCACAGTGCTCCAAGGATTGTTCCTCATCCCAAGGTCCCAGTTTAGTCTTTGTATAGGCCTCTTATAGTGCTTATCCATTGGCACAAAGCTCATGGAAGACATGCAGACCAATAGCAAACTTAGACTGGTTTAGAGGTGATTTAGCTATGTTATTTTCCATTTTTATTTAATGGTCAGGCCAGTCAAGTTAGGTAGATTGATTCTGTCATCAAAAGTGATCCCTTCCTAGCACTGTGACTCTTAGCAGACTACAAGGATTTCCATTTTCACATATCTATTCATTAGGAGTAATTTTAGCATTTCAGAAGCTTGTTAATACAATGTCTGATCCATAAGAATCTCAATACAAATAAACTGTTATTTTGGCTTTTATATCATCATCATTTATGTTCAATTCTTCATGAACATTGACTCTGAGAATGAAGCTGAACATCAGGTAGTTACAGGGACTTGGTGAGTCTGGCCCACATGAACCACCATTATAGAAGCTTGGTGGGTGTACTGGAGCACTATCACAACATCTCAGGGCACGGCAGATGCTAGGAAGCTGTGGGGTCCTGGTGAGTCTGGCCTATGCCCGCTAGCTGTGCAGATGCTTTGCTGAGGTCTAGCTACCTTCCTCTCTACCCCAATAGTAGCAAGAACCTTGGTTAATCCTACTATTGTCACAAAATTCAAAGATTGAGTCCAAAAATGGGTTTCTGAGATGGATATACACTTTTCAGATGAAGAAATGCAAATGCCAAATAAATATATGAAAAAATGTTCAATATCGTTGTCATTTCAGAAGTACAAATTAAAACACCACTGAGCTTTAAACTCCAAAAAGAATGGTTATCGTCAAGAAGTCCACCAATAACAAATGCTAGAAAAGTTGTGGGGAAAAGGAACTCATCTCCACTCTTGGTGGAAGTATAGATTTTACCAACCACTAAGGAAATTAATGTGGAGATTTTTCCAAAAAACAAGGATTAGAGATCCAATTGTACACAGTTATTCTCCTCCTGGGTATTTTTTTCAGATGAACTGAAAACAGCACAGTGATGCATGTGCACCCATGTTTATAGCAGTGCAATTTGTCATAGCTAAATCTTGGAAACAGCCCAAATGCCCATCAACTGAGGAATAGATAAAAAGCAAGTGGTACTTTTACGTGATGGAGTATAATTCTGGCAAATAAAAGGATAAATTAGAAGCTTTTATCAGTGAATGGATGCAAATAGATACTTTGTTCTTAAGTGAAATAAATCAGACTTGCATTGACTGGCATTAATTGTCTCACTAGTGTAATGAACTGAAATAATAAAATCTGATAGGAAAAGTACATACTGTGAAAAGAAAATATGTTCAAAATGAGGGAATTACTGAGTTAAGAATGACAGGAGTGGAGGAACAGATCTATTTATGTACGTATGAAGGATGGCTTGGATCGCTACTATGGATTTCTGCTGGCCTATGGAAAGGAGCAGTGAGTGTTCAACTTTTATTGTGTGTGTGTGTATGTGTGTTACTGGGAATTGTTCTCAGGCCCTTGTGCTTACCAGGAAAGTGGTTATTCTACTAAGCTCTCCCCAATCCAGTTAAAGCTTAGCTTTATTTATTTATTTATTTATTTATTTATTTATTTTTTAGATTCAAGAACTTTGACAGACCCTGGATAGCCTGCAGCGCCCTGCTAAGCTTTGACCTTTCTTAGCCTATAGTGTTCAAGCATGGAACTTCTTCTGATGCAGGTCCAAACTTTTAAAAAATTCAATGCTGAGTGGCCTGTAAGAGAGTTGCTATTTGTGGGCCTAGTGCACACAGGCATGGAACTCTCCTAGCATCATTTAATAACTTTGTCAAACACTGGGCAGCCTGTGGGACTGTAGCAAGCTCTGACTTTTCTTAGCTTTCCTTCACACCAGCATGTAGGCATGAAGCTTCTGCTGGTGCCAGTCTAAACTTTTAGAAACTGTGGGGCCTAAGGACTGGCACAGTTGTTTAAGCATCTGATCAGGCAAATGTAGTCAGGTGCAGGGTACCTGTATTCCACCCCCAGCTCTACAAGCCTCATCTGCCATGCCCTGAAGGCACTGTCAGATAGACAAAAAAAAGGCCTTCTCAAATGTTTGCAAACTTAGTATGACTTTGAGAGGCCTGCAGGATGCAGAAGAACTATGACCTGTGGATATAGCACCAGCAGGCATAGAATTTGCTGATGCCAATTAAGGACTTTGGCAGACTCTGGGTAGTCTGCAGGACTCTGAATGATTATGTAGAGGTTCAAAAATGTGAAAATGGAGGAACAAAAGGTAACCTAAATCCTCTAGCCCATCAAGAGTAAATCCAGAAGACAAAGACAAGAATTTAGAAATCACCTGAAATCTTTTAAATGATAGCAACTGAAATAAAGAAACCAGTCCATCAGGCTATGGAAGAAATAAGATAAAAAATAATCTCTCAGGTCCAAAAAGAATTGACAGCAATTGTGAAATAATTGCTCAGCACTGATGAAGAAGATATAGATTCGAAGAAAGAAAGAAAAAGGAGAATTGAAACATGATGGAAATACTGAATGAAAAATATAGTAAAGAATTACAATGCATGAAATAGATTCAAACAGATAACCAGGAAATTAAAAACTCTATTGAAAGCTGGAAAAACTGCTTGAATGAAAGAAGATAGAATTTCAGATCTTGAAGATGATGGTGCACGTCATGAACATAGAATAAAAGTAACTAACAAGAAACAAAAAAAAAAATCACAATTTACCAGCTACAAGACTACATACGGAAAAATAATACACAAATAATAGGTATCAATGAGGCAGTGGGAGACAGCTAAAAAATTTCATGATGACAAAGCCAACCCTACACAATTTAGTGAAAGATACTTTAGAGAGGGATCAAAATGACCACAGCTCCATCGAGGAGAATGGAAAGAACCCAGAAAATAGGGCAAACAATTAAACACAGGAGAAAAAGAGGTATACAAAAGCGGTTTTTCGGCTATTCTTTTGTATACAGCAGCAGAGTATGTCCATCAGTATATTCTACAAATAGACTGCTGCACCCTATGGGTCATAATTCTTTCTGGTTCTAAAGGGTGGATAACAAGGAAATAGCAGTAGTGGAATCCCACAAGTGACACTTGGCCACCAGTAAGCATCATGGATACTGTCCATGTACATGATATACTAGAACTTTGTGAGCTATTCTATCCCAAACTTTTAGAAGTTCTGGCCATACATTTGCCATTCCAGTATTTCTGTTATGTTTTATTCTTATTAATTCTTTACTAACATGGAAACTTATTCTTAGTTGATACCTGCATGTATATATTCACCTATTCAAATAGTATGCAAGTACTCTGAATTGATTACAGATTTGTACATATGACATACAATGTTCTGGCCTCTAAGTTGGGCTCATGATTTGATTTGAATTTGGGAATATTGTTTTGAAA
>PVKN010011172.1:0-21920 GCA_004027915.1 Capromys pilorides | reverse complement strand
TTTTTAAACTACTTAAAAGAAAATAATTTAAATAAATAAAAATTATCACCTTAAATGGTATACTATGTTATGAAGAAATATTAATTATAAATCTATAGTACAGAGTCACTTATACACATGTCAAACTTTAGTTTCCTATAAATCAGTGAACATTAAGGAAAGTTCTAGAGCAAGGTACTTTTTACATGTCCCGCGTTCTTGATACTTTAAACACTGTATGTCTCACGTGATGAAATTTGTTTGTATTCTTAGGAACCGGGTAGAGGTAAACCATCATACACAGAATTAAAAGTGGGAGAAAGATAAAAAGAAATGTATTAAATTCTGCGTAGCCACTGAAATGGAACTAAAGTGATGTTTTGAAAAATTATTCTGCTATTGTCTAGTAGGATGCAATTGATTACATGGAAAAGAAGCAATTGCAGAATGTCAAATTTTCAGTTATAATAATGCAAAAATCCCTCAAAACGAAGCATACTTTCAGAATGCTATCTAAAACTATGATTTTTCGATAGGCATCAACGCCATCTTTCGTGAGCACGATTCGTGATGGGAAAAAGTTCCACCCTTTTTGGCCCATTTTATGCACAGCACTGTTTCACGACCCTGAGGATGAACTGGGGCTGGGGTTAGGCAAACTCACCTCACAGGAGGAGCCGCTGTAGCCCGGTGGGCACTGGCAAAGCTCCACAGAGGCGGCCACACTCCCATCAGTTGGAGAGGGGACAGCAGACTCCAGGTTGACATCCCACAACCTAGGAAGAGGGTGACAGGAGCGGTGAGCCAACGGTCCAGACATTACAGCGCAGCAGGAAAGGGCCAGCGACAGCCACGTTCCCAGGAGCTAGCCAGCCACTCTGAGAAGGAAGGCCATGGATTTCCACAACGAGGTGACCACTCAGGCAGTCAGCCCCAGTTATTAATGGGTTCCACATCCTGGGAGTCAGTGAGCTGTGGAATGAAAATACTTGGGGGAAATTTGTATCTGCACAGCACAGGTAGACTTGAACAACATCACTACAGAGTGGCAACAATTTCCAAAGCATTTGCATTGCTTGGGATCTTATAGGCCATCAGACAGTACATGAGAAAACTGTAGTGTTCACATGCAAACACCACCCCACTGAAGCATCAAGTCTTTGTGGACTGGGTACCCCCAGGAGTCCTGCACTTATCCTGAGGATGCTGAGTGCAGATTGTGTTAAGGCCCATTGAGAAGCACTGATTGCACCACCATATAAATACTGGAAAGATATGAGAATGCTCCTTCCCATTTCCTGGTTCCTAGCAAGTTGCTTTAAGTTTTGAATTGGAGAAATATATCGTAGGGTTTGAAACCATATAATTTAAAGAATTTTTAAAAAGCAAATACTGCCCTGACTACTTACTTTGACATTTAAATTAAAAAACAAAAAACAAAAACAAAAACAGTAGATGATCAAAAAATGCAATAGATATTTAAATTCTTTTTTTTTTTTTTTTGGTGCCAGGAACCGAACTTGTGACCTTGTGCCCGCCATGCAAGTGCTGTTCCACTAAGATATATCCCCAGCCCCCTTCTATTTAAATTATTAAAAAATAAATTCTTACAGTAAGAGACATTAGTTCCTGCTCAAATATTCCCGCTCCCTTCAGTCACACTTCTCCCACCCATCTTGCTGTTTTCTGAAGCAGTTCTGAAAATCCTCTTCTGTATCTTTAACAGTGCTGTCAGGGCAACCTCAAGGACCTGAATCAATTCACAAAGTTCACCTGTCATGGTGATTTAGAGTCTTGGGGGGAGCGGGAAGCCACACTGTGCCAGGATTGGTGAGGGAGATGGCCGGGATGCACTACAGTGCTCTCCTCAGCCTCCCTTCTGCTGCAGGGTGTGTGGCAGGAACATCCGGGTATTTATCATCACACGGCACGAAAGCACTCATGCAGGGGAACTTCTCAAGCTCCTCCAGAACATGGCAAAAGTGAGTGGGCTAGGTGTGCTCAGGATGAGGGAGGGTCCTCTGAGAGAGGGAACAGCAAGGTGTCTTTCCATGTAATATTTTTATTGAAACATGTAGCATAATTTTTGATCAGTCCTTGTAGTAATCTTAGATCTCAGGTTTCAAATGGAAGTAAAGGAAGCCAGTAATTTTGGTTTCTATTTCCAGAGGGAGAACTGCATGCTGGGAGTGAAAGCGAGTGAAACGCTTCCAAATGCTCATTTGAGTTAGAGCTATTTCCTTAAGTTGCTTGTGGCCTCAATTAAATCACTGTTTCCTATGTGTATGGTCTTCATTTTATTGGTACTTCTGTACCATCTGGTGGTTTTAGTAGAGCGATTTAGCATCACTTATTATTTTACAGAAAAGCTGGTTTGACTAAATTCCAAATTTAAAAAATATTCTGTAACAGAAGTGTGTGCATGTCAGCAAGAAGGGTCTACAATGTTTGTTGCTTTCTCTTCCACTTTATTAATCCCATGCTTTGTGTAGTACTGTGGAATATGTGTGAGTTCACATAGCAAGAAACAGAAAAGAGATCTAAACTGAAATCTCAGAAGGCAGTGCTGAGGGATAACCGGCATCCTCCTAAGACTAAGACATGATCTTTCTTTTCTTTTCTTTTCTTTCTTTCTTTCTTTCTTTCTTTCTTTCTTTCTTTCTTTCTTTCTTTCTTTCTTTCCTTCTTCTTTGTCTTCGTCTTCTTCTTCCTCTTCCTCTTCCTCCTCCTCCTCCTCCTCCTCTTCCTTCTTCTTCCTTTTGTATTTTAGGGAAGGGTCTACAGGGTGTTCAGGGTCTCACTACTACACTGAACTCCTGGTGATCCACCTGTGTATAGCCTCCCGAGTTGCAACTACAGGCATGCACCACCACACTCAGTCTCAATTGCCATCTCAGCATGCCCTGCGGGTAGGGCTGGCACAGTAGGCCCGGGGATCGAACCCCCAGTTTCTGCGCCTGTATGATACAATCTTTGAGAGCAGATAAACTCATCCTACATCACTACTTGAATGCTATCTCTTCTAGGGACATGCCATGTACATCCTTGTAGAAGATTCTAGAACATGAGCATTAAAAATCACTGTTTTACAATGCTTAAGTTAGATAAGTAATTTGAAAATCAGAAATGATCTCCTTCCAGGCTGAGGAGATAGTTCAGTAATCTAAGTGCCTGCTGGCTAGTGCAAGTATTCAAATTTGATCCTCAGTACCCATGCCCAGCCAACCCTGGAACCCAGGTATGCTGTGCCAGTCACCGAAATCCAGTGTGGTGGTACACTCTTGTAATCCCAGCTCTGGGGAGGCTGAAACAGGAGAAACCCTACAAGTCCAAGCTGCATAGTGAAACCCTTTGCCAAGTAAATAAATAAATAATATTTATGTAATGTAAACAATCTCTTTGCCCCATCACAATGAGATGTAGTCCCTCTAACACTTTTTTTTAACTGCTGTACAAGAAACCCACACAACAAAATTAACCATTCAAAGCTTACAATTGTGTGTCTTCAGTACAATGACAAAGATGGGCAACCACTATCACTATCTAGGGCCAAGGCATGCTCATAGCCAGAAAGAAAATCTGGTTCCGACAGTGAAGTAAATGCTTACTCCATTCTTCCCTCTGCCCTGTTCAGGGCCGCTCTGCTTCTGTCCCTGCAGTTTTATCTATTTGACTGTTTCATGTTTAATGGAACTATTCAACATAGAGCTCTGATGTCATGTTCCTCTCAGTTCACACAATGCCCTTGAGGTTCATCCTCATCATGGCACAGAGCAGTCATTCACTTTCTGCATGACTCAGGAATACTCATATGTACATATGTACATGACCACACATATATATGTGCAGGACGTCTTGTTTACTATTCTTCTGTTAATGGATATTTGGTTGCCTCTTTGCTTTCATATATATATATATATATATATATATATATATAAAATATATGTATAATACATATATATATGCAAGAGAGGGTGAGAGAGGATGAGCCTGAGCCTCTAGGTATAGAATTTCCAGGTCTGGAAAGTCTTCTAAATCCAGCAGCATTTAGAAGAAATACTAAACTAAATATAGAGTTTACTTGTTTTGATACACATTATGAGCTAGCCCTTAGGAACAAAGGCCCTGTTATGACAGCCATGTCTGAACATAGCTATCACAATTCATGCTCAGTACATTTTTTTAACCTATTTAGTACAGAGTCTACAGGGTCTCACCACACAGATGAGACTTATAGTGATCCTCCTGTTTTCAACCTCCCAAGTGCTGGAATTACAGGTGTGTATCACCATGCTCAGTCTCAATCACTGTCTCAACATGCCCCAGGGGTGGGACCAGCATGGCTCACCAGGGAGTGAACCCCAGTTCCTGAATCTCCCTAAGCATGGGCTTTAATCTGCTGAGCTATCTGGTCGGCCCGCAGTACATTTTCGTTGGATGAGTGAGTGGAGGGATGAATAGATAGAGGCAGGGGCTGATGGATGAGCATACACATAAATGAATAACTAGCTAATTAAATAATTACAGAAATGAATGCATGGATGGAATACAGGGATATTAAATGAGTATGGCAAATGATAAAATAAAAGCCATAATCTAATTTTTTCATGAATAAAATTTGACAGGAGATAAATTACATGTTTGATTTGACATAGCAAACAAGTGAAGAAATCTGTTGCAGTTAGAACTCCAAGCCACAAGCTTGGGTTCACCTGAATCTCTCATAACATTTATCTGCTTGGAATTGCTGGACTGTCAAATTTTTTACAACTTATTCTGATCATTAATTGTATAGTTGCATTATTTTGCTGCTGATATATTTGTTGACTATTGTACAAAAGATTGTCACAATTTACTAAATAGCAAGTTGACAAAACCATAGTAAAGTCCCTGTATTCCCAATATACAATGGATATGCAAAATAGAAAGGAAATGTGTTGGAAGTTTCAAGATTAGACAATAAGCAAGTGATTACTTTAAGAAACAGCCTTAAAAATAAAGATACAAAAGCAAAAGCAAAAATATTTTCAGCGAACTGCCAAATTTCATTTGTCTTTAGAACAGATGTTCCCCTCTTTAATCTATGTAACCATTCTGAGCTGGGAGAAATTTCAGCAGCGAAACATCTTTCCCAGTAATATTCCATTTAGTATTCACTGAACAAACCGAATGCTCATTAGGGTCTGCTATTTGTTAAATGGGATTTTAATGTGTTTAACAGTTTTAAGCGTTACTCATGAAGAAGGCTGCAAGTTTTTTTTTTTTCTCTTCAATATGGTCATTTTCTTTTCCAATACCAGGCTGCAGCATTTAAATACAAATGTTGGCAGCAATATACTATTAAATTTCCAAAAAGTATGAACTTTCAAAAACTTGTCAGCTAAGTCAAGTTCTTTAGCTAACTTTCATTATTATGACTCGAAACTGCAGATAAGATGATGGATGACTAGAAAAGATGCAATTACATAAGTTACTATGGAAAACACTGGAATTGTGTCAAAAACAATACCTCAGTGCTGTATTAATATATTTTTGTTTTACTATATTTCCCACCAGAGTTACACGTACTGTGTTACCACTAAAACAACACAACCTTCATAGAATTCTGCTTTGAAATCAAAAAAAGAACATTGGTCCTCTGTTTTAAATAAGTGTGTGTGTGTGTGTGTGTGTGTGTGTGTGTTGTCTTCTTTTCTAGTTGGAATCCTTTAATTTTCTTCCACTTAAGAGAATCTTTTTTGGTTTCACCACTACAAAGATTTTATTGTTGTTAAAGTGCTTTGTTTTTGTCAAAATACAAGAAGGTGACTCAGAACTTCTTACAGCCTCAGTATTGTAGATATTCTACAAAATACCTGTCACCATGAGGAGCCTGATGTTTTTATTTAATTCTTCAAGGGGCAACAGAATTGTTCTGTGAGACCATCAGTGTCTGAGGAACCATCAAGGGGAGTTCAAACATTGTCTTCAAACGTCAAATTCCACATCAAGGAAGGGAGGAAGTGGTAGAATCTGATGCTATTGCGGGCATTTCTTAAAAATAATTTAAGCAATAACATAAGAATCCATCTCTCCCTCCTTTGCCTACTGGCATGCACTGAATACAGCTCTGTTTCACAAGTTATCATATCCCCATTAATGCCTAGCCTGCTTCCCTTTCTGGAGCACATTGTCTTTAAATTCAGTGATGATTTTGTCCATCTTTGTATCCTTGCTACTTAGCCCAGAGCAACCACATGTTAATATTTGATACTACTGTCTTCTGTGTAGTATAATGGGTGTGTGACAGACTGTTCTTTTAAGTATCTATCAACTCTATGTAAAGATGAAAGTTTTACCATATTACAAATTACGAACTTTAAACTCAGTGTACAACGGTGTCTTAAACACCTGAGCTTAGTTTAGTTATGGTAAAATTTACTTTGAGTTGCACCCTTACTCAAGCCAAAGTATGACTCTGAAACCTGTGACCGTGTTGGTACTCCGTACTGCTCTTCGCACGTGGCAGGCAGCACGCTGGGTGTGGCCACTCTTGTACACAGTATTTTCTCACATCTTGGTTAATCTTGACAGTCAGATGCTATTTTCCTGCCATTTTACAGAAGAGAGGACTGAGATTTACACAGATATACATGGAAGATATTTAGTAAATATTTGCTGACGGAATGAATCCAGTATTTACTGAACTATATTGGCAAGTCCTCCAAGATAATAAGGAGAAAACACTTGAGAGGGGCTGTTTCATTCATCTGCTTCTCAATACCCAGTGAGTTGTGTATATCTTTTAAAACCTAGGGTCCTTCTCAGGAGAAATTCTTTAAAATGTAGATGTCTAGATCATTAATTTGAAAGGTAAAACGTAGTATGCACCTATGAATATTATTTCTATAATCCATGTTGCTTTTGTTCACAAGCATTTTTCTAGATTGTTTCTGACATAAATTCTACCAATTTTCAATGTTAATCCCTAGAGTTACTCTAAGAGTCATATGAAAAGATTTTACCTTTAAAACATTATGTGTTTTCAAGCAATGCAGACATGAAGCATAGAATGATAAAGGCATAATGGGTTCAATTGTGCTGTGATAACAACTCCAGATTACCAGGTGTCATTCAGGCCTGTAGAGGTCTTTACAAGATAAGACCCCTTCTGGGTCCAAAGTTATCAAAACAATCAGAAGATCAAAACAACCAGGGTAACTGGCCTCCAGGAGTTGTCAGTGTTCTAGGTTGTTTGATCTTCCAGTTGGGCAATAAGCTTCAGAGTCTCATATACTGGCAAATTTTAATGTTCCTCCCTTGGAAAAACAAAATAAAAGTCACTTTTGTGCCCCTTTCATTGGGTAGGCAAGCCACAGGGAAGGTCACATTTATCCTTGAAAGTTGAAAGAGGCAGTAGTCTCAAAGGACGAGACTGGGAATTTGATGAACTGTAACCATATCTACTGTAGAATGGAAAAATGCTTACAGAGTTAGGTTAAGTTGATTGATATTCTTTCAAAAAGGAATAAAAGATCTTCTTTCTTCTTCTTACTAGAGGAGATACTGGAAAGGAAATCAATTAATTTTATTAAATGGATCTTTCAGTATTCTGGAAAAGAATGACAGAAGAACTGCCAGAATTGTGCAAATAGAAACGAATGCCTTATTCTAGACATCTCCAAGAATTATGCTACTTGGATAAAACATTAGCCATTGGTGGGAGATAGCACAGCTAGAAATACTACAGATTTGCTTGCGAATTTGCCATTTGCAAAGTGTGGAACAGCTAATTCAATTCTTGCAACGACCTGTCAAAACTCGCAGGGCAAATGCCATCTTTATTTTAGAGAAGTTACTGAGCTACAAAGAGGTCAAAGCCACATTTACAGTTACAACTACTTAAATAGCTGAGTTGGAAAAAAAAAAATCAAAATCCTTGACCCACAACCCAGATTTTCTTCCTTGTAGTTCCACCTGCCCACAGGATGGGGCAAGCTCTTGTGTTTGCTGAGAGAATGACTGTGGGAGTAAATTGCCCCTAAATAAAGATAAACATGATTTTTTGTTGTGATGGCCTCAATTCACTAGTGTTTACACACAAACAGTATACCAAGTCAAGAGCCGACTGTGCAGGAGAAAGCTGAAATCAATTCAAGTGATGTTTTACAAATATGACTCTGTCTACTAGCAGATGAGAGATAAATAAAATATAACAAGCTCAGTGGCTCAGGTCTCATGCTGATTTCTAGCTCACTGGATGTGGAGCAGAGCTTCAAATCCAACACTGTCTTTTCCTTCTTGAGCTACAGCACTTCAATGAAATAGGTGGCAAAAAGCAACTGCCTACCTGGGCCACTTCCTGCATCCATTCTGTTCATATAGCTTGATCTCTGAATGTACCTCTCATGTATGGGGAAATTGCAGCAATGATGTTAAGAGGAGGAGACACTGAAATTGTTTGACATCACTCAAGGGGAAGAGTCTTTGGAATAACTAGCCTGAGAAGGAATCTTGACAAAAATAACTAAGGCCCCTGGCCACATGTACTCAATTTGGTTGTCATTCATTTTGAAGGCTAGAGAACTCACCTCTTTTGTACTTGAAACATCATGACAATCTCTATTTACTAAGTGGGAAAAACATAATTAATTCCTAAGTGCTGCTCCTAGTCTTTGCAGAACTGTAACCTGGCTTCCAGCAGAATCGCCTGTGCAAAAGTGGTGCATTATTTGGCAATGATTTTTCTTATGGATCTATAGTTCCTTCTTCTGGGAAACAGTAATGATGACTGTACTTTGTTGACATATGACAAGTGGAAGGTAAACTAGGTAGAACAAGCAAATTATGGGGGGTTTGCAAGAAGAAAATCAGCACCAGAGATAATTGCTTTGATTAAAGGTATATTAATGTCCATGCGGGATCAAACACTTGATTATCTAACTAAACGTGATTTATAAAGGAAGTTGCCATTGTACCTTTTCTTACTTATCATTCATGTAAAAAGAGACAAAATAATTCAGACAAATACAGAATTAGTATTTTGTCCAATAAAATCTCGTTGTTTGAGCTGGAAAATTTAATCACCTACAGTCTTTTGTGGAGAAGTTTGGTTCAAGTCAGAGAATAGTCTCTTTCATGGAAAAATAATACAGAAGAAACTAACCTTTGAAAGTATTACAGGTAATGAACACGTTACATCATTATCGCACAGAATTCTTTCACGAAGCCTGGAAAGTAGGCATTATTACTATACATTATACTTAAAAATTCCACATCCACCCATCACCTGCTGAAGGTTACACGAAAGCTAGGCGATAGAGTTTACTGAATTCCCACTCAGTTTGGGTTCAAAGTCCAGCTTTTCATTGCTTTATTTAGGCATCACTGTCTCGCGGCATTTTGTAAAGATTATTTAATGATGTAGGTGGCAGAAACTTATGAATCTTCTTGCAACCTGCATACTATATCTTAAGCCAGAAACTAATTAATGAGAGAAAATGTTTTATTTATTATTTATTTTTTTTAACATTTGGTACAGGGTCTCACCACGCAGCTGTTAGTAGTGATCCTCCTGTTTCAGCCCCCGCAGCACTGGAATTAGTGGACCTGAGGCAGGGACAGTCTGGTACCAAGGATCGAACCTGGTCCCTGCTCGTGCCAGGCAGGCGCCTAGTCCACTGAGCTATCTCCCTG
This sequence comes from Capromys pilorides, assembly GCA_004027915.1. Taxonomy (NCBI): domain Eukaryota; kingdom Metazoa; phylum Chordata; class Mammalia; order Rodentia; family Capromyidae; genus Capromys; species Capromys pilorides. The sequence goes on along the minus strand of PVKN010011172.1, from coordinate 12,266 downwards.
GCCCAGAGAGAAAATATTGTACACACCACTTTCTGAATACAACTACCCTGAATGTATTTCTTTAATTTTCCACTATCTGAGCCATTAGAAAAAAAAGAATTTATTTTCCAGGATAGTATTTTCAGTGTGAGAATCATTATTTAGCCCATGTTTTCCCAGAACTGCAAAGGAATTATTAAGAATAATAAGACCTCATACATATTTATTCTGAGTATTTAACATTTTGAAAGGTTTAATTGAAAGCTTTTTGGAAAACCAGTGCTTATGTAATTTCCCATTTGAAGCGCTGCACCCAGAGACTTTAAATTCCCTCTTCCAGCGCTAGCATAATTCACCCCAAGTTAACTGAGCTGACATGGGCAGGTGCAGTTCCCAACATTACCTGAAGATGGCATCCATCCCAAAGCTGTAAGTGATCTGTATGAGGACTCTCTTCAGGTTTGCCAGCACCGTCATGAAGTCTTTCCTACTGACTGGGAAATTTGTGCCATGTACAGCAAACGAGTCTTCTTTAAGTGGTAAGACATTGAGATATTCTTCAGATGGTTGTAGGTACACCTCCTCGTGGGCTGTGCTGATTCGCAAGCCATTTCCCTAAAGGGAAGAAAGTGTGGAAGGCTGAAACTGCAGAGTCAAGAAAGGGAAACGGGACGGAAGGAGATGGAATGGAAAGGGATAGTGATGGGATGGGATGGGATGGGATGGGACGGGATGCGATGCGATGCGATGCGATGCAATGCGATGCGTTGCGATGCGATGGGATGAATGGAATGGTGGAGAATAAATAAAATAAATCTGTATTTGGATTTCCACGCAGTGGATTATCTGTGGGAGGGCTTTCATTTCCAGCGGCTTTCCAGTCACCCAGTGTATTTCTGGCACACGTGAAGTGAATGCAATGCAATCTACGTTCCAGCCTTTGTAGATACACTACCACGTAGAAGCTCCTTGGTTTTGGAGGAGCTTGCTTCTCACATTAACTACAGTTGTAGTTACTTGGCAACACATACACAAACATGCGATTAATTTTACATACATATGGGAAATGATAAATTTCAACTATTTTGTCATGGCTGTGGATTTTAGAAGAAAATAGGGAAGGAAAATTCAATTAAGCTATTATTTTAAAGGATTATATATGGAGCACAAAATAAGAAAAAGGCCAGTAATTTAATGTTCACAATGGGATAATGGTATCATAAAGGGCTTAGAGATTGAGCTATGGCGTTTGTGATTCTTAGTTAATTCATATTAATGATTTATAATTTCTTAAAATATATATGTAGATATGTGTGTATATATGTTAACATGTATGTATATGTGTGCGAATATATAGATGCATCTATGTCAGTATTGGTATCTATATCCATCTATTCCAGACTACTTTGTAGAATTCTGGAAAATATTCATTATGAGAAAGGACGCTGTTGGAGATTTTTGTGCATGAAATGTTTCAGACATCAAAATAAAATAAAATAAAAAGCTTTTTAAAAAGAAATGCTCTAGACCAAGGACAAGAGCCTGGTGCTAAGTGAACATTTCCCCACCTGTAAGCAGGGTCACACATATATGCATGTGCCTATGAACACACATGACCATCCGGGGACGCTATGCACCACTGGAAAAAAAGAACCGCCTAAGGAAGGATGGGAGAAAGCCTCTGAGAGAGCTTTGGGTTTCCAGGATTTTGGAAATCCAGAACTTAGTTTCTCCTGAACATCTTCCTGAGCTACATTAGAACTCTGAAGTCAAGATTTAAATAGATGAACAAGTTTTATTTCTGAACGACTGCTGCCAAAGAAGTAGACCATAAAAGCTATGTGGGAGCAAAGGGAGACAGAAACAGTGCAGCTGAATAAATCAGCACTCATGATATATTTTCATGTTACTTACTGGAGACACGATCATCATGCAAAAGCTTTACATTTCAGGCCTACATAAAGCTCTTCTTTGTCATTAGAAGCTAATTAATATCTATAGCTTTCTATTTATATAACCAAGAATGCAACACAACCATGATTTAAAAACTTCTGAGGAATATTTTCTTCTTTTAGTACATAGATTATTGTCCAACCACCCACTCAGCAAATGGCATGGGTGACCTTCAATGACATAAAGCCGTAATAAGGCTCAGTGTGAATGCTCCATACTCTACCTCCAAGATAACCATCAGCTGCAGGACATTTTCTGTTTCTTCCTCCTCTTCAAGGTCATAAGAGATGGTAAACGTCAATTGCCCTCCTACTGCAGTGAGCTATAAGAGAAGAGACACATAATCACCATGCCACAGAAGATGGACTATTTCATATTTTACTTACTTTAGAATCATTTGATTATTCTAGAGGGCAGTATTTGAAGAAGCAGAAGTCGCTGGAGTACAGAGTGAAGATGCTAGACATTTCTTTGGGAGTAACCTTTATATGAACTTTACTCATCAAGTGCGAGTCTGACATAAATATAAATTCGTGTGTTATTTTCATCAGCTTGGCAGGCTTGCTCATGTCCGCTGCATTCAACACAATCACACAAAGCCCCTCCCGTCAGCATCTTATTTTGCAGTTTGAGCTTTACCATTCCCAACAGAGAAGGATAGTTGTCAAATCTGGGAGATTTCGATCCATCTCAGGGAATCACTTACTTTCTGCGGCCCTGAATGGAGTCAACAAAGACACTCTTCCATTGGATGAATATGTTCCCTACACCACAAGCTGAGCCAGGGAACATTGTTGGTCAAATGAAAATAAAAGGTTAGCAGGAAATGTTACGTTAAAATTTGATTGAAATTGCCTAGGAAAGTATAGTTTCCTTTGAGCAATCAATAAGCTTAGTTTGGATGAATGTTGTTATTCTCATTTCTTTAAGGAACATTTTTTCCTCCCACCAAGCCTGCCAAATCCTACACAATGCATTCTGGAAGTTTACATTTTCTGACATTGATGGTAACCTTGTAGAAAAAGAAAAAAAAAGTTAGGAATGCAAGATCCTTTACAGGGCAAGAGTCAAAATTAGAGCTGTGAGTGGCAGATACAACGGAAATGCTGCGGTCTCTTATTTTTTTTTTAAATCCACTCCAGCATTGTAAATAAAGACATCCATAAAGCAAAGCTGATGATTTGCATTCTGCCATTCACTCTGGACTGACATGCAGAGACCCAGCTTTGCTGTTATCTGCGCTTGGTGGCCTTCCATGGAGAACCCTGACCAGAAAGCCACTCGCAACAATGCACTGGATGGAGAAGGAGGAGCCCTGATTCCATTCTGAGTTCCACAGGGACCATGCAAGGCTTGCCATGGCTGATTAAACAGGATTGTGAATTGCAGCTCTGAGATGTCTTCTAAGAGCTCATTACATGGTGCTCTAGAAGGAGCTGAAATTCAGAATACTTTTATTCCCCTGCTCCATTGAGAAATGGCCCTACTCTTATGCCTTTTCAAATAAAAAATAATAAATATCTGCCTGCACTATAGCACTCCGCATTACTATGGGCAATGAGGGGTGAATCTATATGAAAGGTTTTGGGTTCTATTAAGAGAAACATCCAAAATTTCACATAGCATGCTTGTTTAAATCAGACAGACGTTTTCTCAATAGTAGAAGTCTAAAGAGGCAGCAGGAAAAAGATTTTAAAATTTCACAGAGGATTGAGCTATTTAGAATTTTCTAAATTAATGAACATACTCATTAGGAGGTAGATAGTTTGGGAAGAACTGTTGGGCATAGGTCTGTAATATTCCAAATCTTTTTTGAATTGCCAAATATATTTTGATTATTTAACATTTGGGTTATGTTATTATTTATTGAATAGGCTTGTCTAAAAAAGGATAAAAATACTGTTTTTAAAAATTATAATATATGGCAAATGTAAGCATTTTGAATTAAAAGTAGCATTCTATTCTGCCGCTCAAGTACAAATGCTCTATATAAGTTGAACATTCAAGCTTTTATTGTCATAAATGATATAAAAATGGTTGCATATGCTATTTTATTGATGTTTCTATATCTATTACAATAAATAATACAAAATCACGTAATAAATAATATGAGAGAAGAATGAGAAGTAAGAATGGAGAAAAAGGCCAAATATATAGAAAAGAGAGAAACTACATTGAAGTCAGTGAGAATATAAAACATAAACTAAGGAATAGAAATAATTTACTTTTTTTTATGGAGAGCTGATAAAACTAGTGATAATGCATGAACAAGATACCAGGTCAGCAACCTGTGCTCTGAACAACTGCTACGAAGACAACAACACGTAATTATTAGTTATCTTATTTGTCCTACTAACCTGTTGTGAAACTGCCTCATCGCTATTTCTTTCTCATTAATATTAATAAAAAATCTAAAAAAAATGCAAACTTATGCTTTTATTTCGAATTTATGGACTTACTCTAAAGTACTTCATAAATCTCTGATAGTCCCTCTTACACAGTACTAGAAAGTTTTGAATCACCTAATTTGTTTCCATGAGTGGCTCCGTTTTCTTCCTCCTAAGTGTTGTGATTATCAGACCACATTAAGCACATGCATGACATTATGGTCAGATGTTTGACCCAAGCCCAAGTGCCTATTACACAATGTCACAATCATCACTTTCATCATTTATACTAAGGGTCCATTTGTTTAAATCACATCTCTATAACTACCAAGCCAAGTATTACTTTCAGTAATTTTCAAAAAGATGGTGAAAGATGTCATCTTACAATTTAGAGGTGGCACCCAGAGGATGGATAACCTATTCCTGGCTGATTTTCTTTTCTTTTTTTTTTCTTTCATTTCTATAAAGGATTCTCTTGACAAGCCACAGTGTCAACCATTTCTTGTGGTTGTTTCCAATAAGTTTACACCATCACACAGGATACGTGGTAGTGAGTCAGGTACAGGACGACAAACCCCCTTCTGAAGGGCAATGTTGGGAGGAAACCTCCGAGAACATTCAGAGTACAGGTCATCCTTACCTCACTAAATTATGACTTCTCTACCAGTTTTCTATCTGATCTCCTATCTCCCAGATGTCACATTTGCTTGGCTCCTCCCTCTGCCTGCTTCTGCAGCAGCTGATAAACGAACATCTCTGGGTTCCAATGTTCCTCATGCCATCAAATCAAATGTATACAAAGCACATACCATCAATGGACTTTGCTGCTTGCCTACTGACTATCTGTGACTGTTGAACATTCAGATTTTGAAGCACTGAGTATTGTATCTATCTATTTGTCTAGGGCTGCGAAGATAGCTTTGTAGAATAAGTGCTTGCCTGGCAAGTGCAAGGTCCTGAGTTAGATCCCTGGTACCATCAAAAAAAAAAGGTAATATTTGTTTACCCATCCACCTATCTAATTTATCTAACATCTATTTATCCATTGTTTCTTGTTTTGCCTCCTGCATCCAGCTGTCTATCATTAGTATTAAAATGAAATTATTTCTTGAAGTGGCACTTTTATACTCCATCTAATAACCAGTAGTGATCTTCTTTTTATTTTTAATTTAATAATACTTGTACATGTATACAGAGTACAGTATTGTGTTTAGACACATGTATGTGTCATGTACTCATATGCTGTATAACATGTCCAGTACATCACAGAGATACCATTTCTTCATGGTGACACTGTTCAAATTCTCTCTCATAGCTTTGAAAATTCAGTGCCATCAGCTGACCATAGTCTGCCTACTGTGTAACCCAGCATGGAGCGCATGGTTCTTCTCTCACTCTGACTTAGAACCCCGTGACTCCCTCTCTATTGACCTCTACTGTGCTCTTCGCAGCCTCTGGTAGTCTTTGCCCCATTTCCTCTTCTATGAAATCTGTTCAGGTTCCACAAAAAATGAGAGGATCCAATACCAGTCTCTCTGTACCTGGGTGATTTCACTTAACATAAATATCCTCCGGTTTCATCCACAGTGAAACAAACGATGGGATTTCATGCCTTTGTGACTGAATCCATTGTGTTACGGCACAACATTCTACCCCCTCATCTTTGATGAGCTCGTCAACTGGCTTCAAAGCCTGGCTAATCTGCACAGGCCTGCAATAATTCCTGAGGGTGCAGACAGCTCTTCAACAATTTGATTTCATTTCTTTTAGATAAGTGTTCTACTCCGTGATAGCTGGACAATAATATAATTCTATTTTTAATTGTTTTCAGTGGTACCAGGAATCAAACTCAGGACGTTGAACTTGCCAGGCAAGCACTTATTGCACTGAGCTATCTCCCCGGCCCTCTTATTTTTAATTTAATCTTAAAGAAAGCTCCTTGCTGTTTTCCCACATGATTATTCCAGTTTGCACTCTGAACAGCCAGGCGTGACAGTTTCCTTTCCTCCAAATGCGCATTAGCATCTGTTTTTGTTGTTTTGACAGCCACCATTCTAACTGGGGGGAGAGATACGTCTCGCTGTAGCTTTCAGTTGCCTTTCTGTAATGATAATTTGTATTGGACTGTTTTTGTGTGCGTACTGGCTTTTTACATGTCCTCTTTTAGAAATGTTGATTTAGATCGCTCATCTATTTTTAAATGGATTATTTATTTTTATTTTTGATTATTTCATTGATTAGAGTTTATATTTTGGATATTAACTCCACGTCATATGGTCAGCTTGCAATTTTTTCTCCACTGAAAAGGTTGTCTATTGATTGGACTCCTCTGCTGTGCAGAAACCTCCTAGTTTAGTGTAATCCCATCTATTTTTATCTTCATTGCCTGTGCTCCTTAAGGCTTACTAAAACAACAACAACAACAACAGCAACAGAAATCCAAAACTTTGTCCAGACTAACATAATGAAGCATGTTTCTGTTTTTTCTTCTAGAGCTTTATCATCTTCAATATATTTCAACATGCTTATAATCTCTTTCAAATTTCATTTGAGTCTGCTTTTGTATAATGCGAAGGATACAACCTTATTCTTTTGCATGTGGATATCTAGATTTCCTATGAACAGCTGCTAGAGACACTGGCCTTTCATTATTGTGCATTACTCTTTGTCCCTGGGAATTTTCTTCTTTGGAGGCGGGACTCTCGGCAGGACCCTGGGTCACAGGGGCTCTGTTCTTATCAGTGAATCAGTCCACGGGTGAGTTCAGAGGCGATGGTGCTGCTCAGAAGTGAGCTTGACTGGACACATTAGCTCCCTTGAGGGAGACCTGGAAGGATACGCTTTTGTGGATGGCTCCCCCTATTCCTCCCTGATTTCTGGTTATCATGGAACCAGCAGCTTTCTTCTGTCATGTCTTTCCACTGCACCATTTCCACCTTGGATCGAGCCAACTGTGGAATAAGCTCACTTCAATCCTTTGCTGCTGCCCTGTCTGTTAGAATGTTTCTGCTTGGAGCCAGATGACTGCAGGCTGAACTCTCAGAAACCAAGACCCAAAATAAACTGCTTCTCCTTTAAGTGGGAGGGTGTTGAGTATTTTGGGTTAGTGTGCTCTCTCTAGCTACTTCTTTAAAAATCTGATTTCCAAGTAGACATATTCTGAGGTCGTAGAATTTAAGGCTTCAACATGTGAGTTTCGAAAGAACACAATGGGATCTGTAGGAGCTGGAAACTAAAGTGATTTTCCACTCACGTCCCACGGAGCCAACTTAACCCAAGTCCCACTATCCAGATCTTTTTAGGAGCTGGACATAATTGTTTTCTCAACTACAACCATTGGAGAAAACCAAATGTTTTCTTCTTTACTTTAAATTGGAACCCTTATATGCATTACAACAATGTTTTCCCTTTGTCATTCGTATCAGATTAGTCCTGGAGCCTATGCTCTTGGAATACTTTGTGCCTAATATCCATTTCCACTGCTACATCGTGGTATTTGTCCACGCAGCATCAGAATTCATTGCTCACTGCTCTGGCCTCAGTCTTCCTCTTGAGAGAAGCTCCAAGGATTGCTTCCTTGGTTGCTCTTCCCTAATGAATCTATTGTCTGCCGTCTACAATACTTTTCAAATTTCTGTGCAGCGTGTCCACCCTCTGGATTCTGTCTAGCACTGATCACAATTTGGGTGCACAAGTGCCCTGTGGCACTGCACGAATTCATACAGGTGGCATGGCATACGGTGACCACTTGAGGAAAACAATGCTGAATTACTGTTGGAAAACGTACAAGCTCAAAGCAACTCACAATTAACATTAGGTAATTCTATATTGTTTTTGAAAGGCTGTTCTTAAAATGTCGAGCTATGTTTGCTATTTATTTATTTATTTATTTATTTATTATTATGACCAGCTCAACTTGCCCTAGGGGTGGGGCTGGTGCAGCATGTGGTGCCGGGAATCGAATCTCAGTCTCTGAAGTTGCCTAAGCTTGCCTAAGCAGGCGCTTTAGACCTCTGAACCATCTTGTCAGCCTGAGCTATGAATTTTAAGATTGTGTTTTCAGCTATATCTTTGCCAAGCAAAGTTTTCAGTGATTCAAAGGTTGCATTATGCTGTAAAAGGTAAGTACAGCACAAAATCACTGTGGAACAGGAAGTAAGGGTGACAGTAGATGATTTGATCCTCAAATTTGAAACATAGTATACTGTCGGTGCCCTGCATCTGAGGGCTCCAGCTCTGCAGATTTCATCCAATCTCCTATTAAATATATATATATATATATATATATATATATATATATATATTTTTTTTTTTTTTTTTTTTGACAGAACCAGGGATTGAACTCAGGCCCTTGCACTTGCCAAGCAAGAACGTATTCTACTGAGCTATCTCCCCAGTCCCTCCTATTAAATATTTTTTAAGATGTGTCTATATTGAGCATGCACACATTTTGTTCTTGTCATTATTCCTTATACAATACAGTAAGTAACTATTTGCATAATATTTGCATTGCATTAAGCAACATAAGTATTCTAGAGTTGATTTAAAGTAGGTTATATGCAAATATCTGTTGTGTTATCTAAGATCCTTGGGTATCCATGGTTTTTGATCCCTTGGGGATTCCATAGTCTCCCATTGGACAGAAAAGAATGGCTGTATTGCCAACACTCAGTATCACCTATCAGTAAATTAGCTGTGATTATTTTCAAAGAAAATAAATTATATTATTGTCTTTGATTTTACATGAGTGATACTTTTGAATGATTTCTAAGTCATGAAAACCTTTTCTTTTCTAATGAAAATTAAACCTCAGGGCCCTTGACCAGTGTATCCACAGCCATTTTTACCATTTTTATTTATTTATTTGTTTACTTATTTATTTGCAGAACTGAAGATTGAACTCAGGCCCTTGTACTTGCCAGGCAAGTGCTTATTCTACTGAGCTATCTCCCCAGCCCTCTATTTTAATTTTAAAATAAGATCTTATTGAATTTCTCAAATTGGCCTTGAATTTATTATCCTACATCTCAGCCTCCCAAGTTGCTTGGATTATGAGCCAACGAGACCATAGCTAGCAAAACATTGCATTAACTAAGACATGTGTCCCCAGGTACTTCATTTTAATGCTATACGGATGTTAAGAATTCAACAAACTCAGAAATTTCTGAAAATTCTGATCTAGATCTTTTTATAACTTCCATACTGGTATTCAGATTTTCTTTAATTAATTTTCTCATAGGAATTTTCATTCCTATAAGTCTCTGACCATTGATGGCTGCTTTTCTTTGTTTGTCTGGATGGCGTCCTACCAGTCAGGGACCTAGAAAGAAAATTTTTTCAGTGGTATTTACAAAGTCTTATAAAGAATCAGTGACTTCCACAATAAGCAACAGAGGTGAAGCTTTCCAGAATGACAGAAATGACAGAGCTGTCTGCATTAACAAGCTCGTCAACTGGCATACACTGGAAACTCTAGCAAAACAGAACATGATATTTTAGGTTACTTGGATGGTTTATAACTTTAATTTTCAGCAATTTTTGTTTCTGATGTCTCAATTTATAAATTTTACCTCTGGGACTTTCCAATTAGTCCGTTTTTGGAACAATATTGATTCCTATAATTTTATAGAGATTGTATATGCCCCAAATAAAACATTTCATTTTCTCCTTGTATTTAGCAACTACAGTGCTATCATGCTGCTTGCTAGGGAAATATGGATTTCCACAGGTAGAGGTACAATTTCAGTTCACTTCAACATAATTATTCTATTTACTGCATGAATTAGACTACATTCACCAGAGATAAAAGTTGTTTTCCTTTCAGTTTGAGGAGATAGCGAATTCAGCTCATTCCATCTGAGTCTTCAGAGATTTAGCCTTTCACCTCTTTCTCTAGGTTATTAAGAGAAATTCTCTTCCAGGGAAATCTGATGGCCAGCTGGGAAGGAATTTTTCCTCCTCCATCAGGGTACGTCCACTCCTGGAAATGTTTGAGGGCCGCACGCTTTATTCTCTGATCTTCAGCTTCAACTCATTAAGAAAAAACAGCACCAGTAGATGTTTCCTGTTAGTACCTGTTTTAATTCCACCTTCAGGGAAAAGGAACAGCTTGTCTGCAAGTAACGTTATCATTGCCATGCAGTACGTAACCTAATGCCACGCATAACAGCACAGTGGGCATAGTGCGCATTGCATTACGGATTTAATGAGGCAGGAAAGTTTTCCCTGATGAGAGGAAAAGGCTAAAGGTGATTCACCAAATTAAGCCTTCCAAAAATATTTAGCATGCAGTAGTGGTATTCTATCTTCTTTTCTCTCAATCTCAGAAAAATACGCATTGAGGGGTGACATTAGGGATGACCCAGTGAGAATGACTTATCTGGAGAGGAAATTCTTTCCATAAAATAGGCCTGGAACATGTGGTTCTCTGATGTCAGATTATCATCCTTGTTATCCCACTAAATGGAGTGTAAAACCTAATATTCACTTTTGCTTAGCGGAGCAAATATTTCAGGAGAACTACAGTAAAATCAAATGGGGAAATGTCTTTGTAATACTGAGCAAGATCAATTAAACACATCTGTCAACATCCATGTAATCCCGCAAACAGGTAAGCTATTCATCTTTCTAAATTCAGACGCCTCTTGAAATTTGAACTAGGGAAGGCATCCCTCCCACCCAAGTGATTATTAACGCATCCCTTCCTGATAGAAATAGCTCTGCACATCAAGGTTTTGTTGTGCTCCTCTGTACATCCATAACATTGAAATTAGAGCCCTTGATTCTCTCAAAGCCTGACAAAAATTAGAATAAAGCAGAGGTAAGAGAAGAGAGAAGGATACAAGGGCTAGAATTCACATAAGAGATCTACGTTGTAGCCTTTTTAACCCGCAAAAAAATAGACGAGTAGCTGTTTGTTAATCAGGCATCTTATATTACAGAAATACTTGTCCTGAGAGCCAAAGACCACAGTAATAACTCCCTAGGGTAAAAAGGAAAACTTGAAGAAGTATTATTTCTTCCTTCATTCCTCCTTTCTTCCTCCTTTTCCTCTTTTCAACCTTCTTTCCTTCTCCTGTTTCCTTTGCCTGAAGCCATCACAGCTGTCCCTATGCAAGGCTTCTTGGTGACAGGACATACTCACTGCAATGTTAGCATTGGCAGAAAGAGTGAAACAATTGTGAAAGACACGGTGAATATTTGGTGGACTCCCAGTTCACGGGAACCAAACCAGCACATCTTCAGTGTAAGCATTTTGACCTCGGGGAACCTCATTACATTTAGGCCTACTTACATTTTCTACAGACTCAGTTATAATTCAAAGCAAATACAACTTTCAGGGTTCGACCAGATCAAACAGTCTCTGGTTGTTTTTGAAAAATAGCCATGGAAGCGATTTGACAAAAGTTGTTAGGCAAACCAAATATGAAGCTCAAAGAGTGGATGCTTCCCTTTTTATAAACACCGAGGTCCATTTGTGGCTTCATCAGCCTATAAACGCGCCATGAGCAGCGCCCTCCTGGTCATTACACAGACAATGATACAGTATGTGCTTAACAAGCTAACAACCCATGCAATACCCTAATACTTAATGGTTTCTTTAAGTTGTCTGACTGAAAGAACAACTCGCTTCTTTGTGATTGGCAACAATAAACCATTGAGTTTAAACAAGACACTCTCAACAGATGTCAGTGAGGGCGGCAGCCAAGCTCTCCAGAGTGCTTTGTGTTCTCAAGCCCAGGCTCAAGGGCAAGGTTTCTGCAGCAGCTGTTTGTTTGTTTTCCCTCTCCTTCGGTTTGGAAGAAAATTCCACAGGCGCTCCTGCTATAGGCTACATTAATTATGGTGTAAATATTCTATACTCATAGTGAAATACGTAGAATGCATTACTAAATGAATCTAATTGAATAAGCCATAAAATATGGTTTTGTGCACATGCAGGTTTCA
>PVKN010011171.1:0-21922 GCA_004027915.1 Capromys pilorides | reverse complement strand
CATGGCCTTGGTAGGTACGTGCCGGCTTCCAGAATGGTTTCTGACACGAGCTAAGTTGCACCTGCTACAGCCAAAGCGGGGAGCGTCGCAGGCTGAACAACATTCAGGCTCTCCTGCGTTCTGAGAGGCTTTTTTATTTCCTCTTAACGACCATTATTAATCATTTCAGAACCATGTAGTCTCCTGACATTTTTACTATGCTAAGCTTCACAAAAAAAGGAGGGTTTTGATGTCCTGGAATGCCTTTTTAGGTAGAAGAGCTCCATTCTTATAACTCACATCTAACGTGAGGCGAACCTCTCCCTAAGCAGAGTGGGGTTGAATTAAAAAGCCCCACTGAAGGGAAGTTAGGTGGTACCTCCTGCAGCCTATGCCAATTCCGCAGTCACACCCTGAGGGGGTTCGGCGAGGAGCATCATGAAGCTACAGTGCTGAGGCCACTGTAGATCTTGGCATTTGTCTGTCTGTCTGTCGGTCAGTCTGTCTGTCTATTTGATACAGGGTCTTGTTATACAGTTCAGACTCATAGTGATCCTCCTGTCTCAGCCTCCCCAGTGCTGGGATTATAGGCATGAGCCACCATGCCTGGTTCCATTGACAGCATGACATGTAGTACCAAGGGGGACTGAACCCGGGCCCTTGCACTTGCCAGGCAGGCACTGGCCACATAGGCCAGCTATCTCCCCAACCCAGATCTTGGCTTCTGCTCGAGCTGCTCCTCCTCCACAGTGCAGTTTTCCATGAAGAGATCCCAAAGTGTGAGCGGGAGTTTGGCTTGTAAGAAGAGAGAGGGCAGGCACAGCTGCCCCCCAAGGGGCCAGGAGGAGCGCATGTAAGTCATGGGTGCGACGTCATTTAAATTGGGGAGCTCAGGCATTACTGCTTTCAGCAAGTTCCAAAACCACGTAGCTCTCCAGCTCCTCCCTGGCCTGCAAGCCTCAGATGTGCAGGCCACAGCGAGGGCGCCAAAGCCCACGCAACCACTTTTCTTCTCTGACCCTAGCTACTCCAGGGCTACCTGCCTCTGCTAGTAGGACTGGCTGTGGAACCAGGAGAGCAAGCCCACACTCTCTCCAGCCCCACCGCCCCTTCCCGGGAAACTGCGCACGTGAAGGCCCGTGGGGCAGGCGGCAGCTTGCCTCACTCTAGAAAAAGCAGCAAGAGCTGACTGACGTGGGTCGGCTGAGGGATGCTGCGGGGCCTGGGCAAACCTCCCAGAAAATCCCACTGGCAGTCCAAATGCGCAGAAAGGTCAAGCAACATCTGAGGACTCCAGGCCACACGAGCGAGCGGCCAGTGCCGCCAGCAGCTCAGGCCACACAGCCCCCAGGCGAGGGGGGGACTGCTCCAGGCGGCGGGGTGGTCCCGTCTTCCCCATCCTGCCTCCCTCTCCTCACTTAGGGTTGCGTGCGTATGGGCTGCCTCAGGGCGCACATCTCACCATAACTCTCCTAGCTGCTGTAGCCTTTGCTAATGATCAAGGAAAGCAAAACGGGGACACCAGGACTCCACAGCTGTCCCTCCTATGTGGGACGGGGCATCAGCTTCCGGCTCCTGCCACCAAGATCTGTTGACCTTGTCTACAGCAAAGCACTCAGACAGCCCACCTCATGGCAATGTCTTCCTGATGGTGCCACTAGAAGTAACTGTTTTGAGGTGAAAGCTGTAAGAGGCGCCCCCAGAGCCTGCTTGGGGGCTCAGGAATGCTCGAGCTTCCCCTTAGCTGCTGTTGGTTTGTTTTTACAGCACAGGAATGGGCGGTGGGGGGGGCAACAATGGCCCCAGTGGTACATGGGCTCCTGAGAAGTGAAAGGGACCCATCCCTGGGAGAGGGGACCCACCTCTGGGGAGGACCAACCTTTGATACACACAAGGAGAAACGTCATCCCTCCCTGCAGGGAAACCCACACCGTGTGCCGAGGTTTCTCACTCCCTTTTCCACAGCTCTTCCAAGCCCCTGTGATCCCGTTTAACTGCACCCACCCAGGTCTTGCCATTATTCATGGGAATCCCTTAACACCTTTTGTTCACATCCAGCAGAATCAGAGATGAGGAACCCATGCCTCCTGGAGAGCTGTCACCACCTCAGAGGTTGCCCTCCCCACTCAGAGGTGGACGGGGACAGCTCACGCATGCCCCTGGCCCGCCATGTCTCTGCCTTCCAACGAGGTTGCTCTGGCCTCGGTTCCAGGCAGCCGGCCTACTCAATGCTATGGGCTTCCTCCGCAGCCGGCTCTCGGCTCGCTCCTGGGCTTTGCAAGCGCTGCTGCTGCCACCATCAGGCTAACATGAGAACTGCAGTCTTCCCCTGCCGTCACATGTCCAGGCATCCTGTTACACCAGCTCTGGGTACAGCCAGCAGGAAAGAGTAGGTCCTTTCTCGTCAGCTGCCTCTCCTACAGGCTCAGCATCCTATCAAGATACAGGTTTCCTAAGTTGTACCCCTGAGGGGGAGGGTGGAGCCCCGTATCCGATCCCCAAGTGAGACCCACGAAAGTGCAAATCCCTGAATATGGGTGAGAAACCCCAGGGGAACGGAACTGGCAGACTCTCTTTCTCAGCTGCCAGGATGGGGGTCTCCTCTTGCACAGCACCCAGATGCATGCTATACATTTCTGTCCCCCCAAGTGGTTGCAAAATGAACCAGCCAGGTCCCCATGTGACTCCGAAGCTGTCACGGCTCCCAGCATTGCCAAAGGTGACAGGTGGACTGTCACACTGCACCGAGTGGAGTCACCTGTGACATTTGCAGGTGACTGACAGAAATGGGCACTGACAAGGACTGAAGAACAGAAGGGCATGGTGGTTTCTCGCTGGAGCCCCGGGGTGAGTGTCTTAGCCAGAGGAAGTTTCTCTTGGCAGCATCCCTGGCGACCTGATGGGCAGTCAAGGCCTTCCTCAGAGAGGAACAACTTCCTACTGGGAAATATCAAACTTTAAATAGCCAGGCTCTTTCCTGTACCTCTGGCTCAGAGCCCCAGCATTTCTGCGTGTGCTGATTTTCACAGGCTGCGTTTTCTTCTCCCATTTTCATTATACCCCCGCATTGGGTTGAAACCCAACGTCTTAACATTTATTTACAGCCCAATAGGGTACTAGACACCAGAGATGGTAAGAGACATGGAGATTTTAATCAACTGATTAAGAGAAGAAAAGTCTTTTCCTTCTTAACTGTGAGTGTGTGTGTGTGTATGTGTGTGTGTGTGTGTGTGTGTGTGTGTGTATCCCCATGATTCCATAAAAGGCTGGCCTGTCACTTCCCCAGGTCAGAGTGGCCAGGACACGCTGAACCCTGAAGGTAAACCTGGTTGCCAGAAAGAGAAGACTCAACTCAGAAAGAACATGGACTCAAAAAGGCAATAGAGTTCCTACCCCAGGTTACTGTTCCAAGATCAGCCCTGGAGTCCACTCCCTGATTTTCACAGAGAGCCCCTTAAAATCCTCCTCTCTGCCTGGTCCCTGCAAGTTCCCACAAACTCTAAGAACACGACTGTCTTACGCTCCAGGAATTTACTCGGCACCTATATGAAAAGGCAATAGCAAAGAGATCCAGGATGCACCATCTACCTTCTAGGAGCATGTTATTCAGATGAATAAGTTACTGCTGAAAGATAATATCCAGGGAACTGTAAAGTTGGGAGACACTTTGGATATCAACCCATGTGGACTCTGAACCCATTTCTTAGGACTTCACTTCTGCATTCCTGATGATGCAATTCCATTCTTACTCAGAACTTCCATCTCTAAGAGACCACTTAAGGGAACAGCCTTAGATATGAGACTTAGACATCCCCAGTCTTGGAGAACAGCAGTTACTATTGATTTCCTGCAGAAGAATTGAGAGTTTTACTTTTCCACTGAGCTTGTCCTGCCAGCCCCCACCAACTCCTGGAGAGAAGAAAGCAAAGCTCGGAACCCATGGGTAGATCTGATGATGTTCTCTGCTACTAAATGAAAGGTTACTTAGCATAGGTGACTTATACAGCATTTCAAACATGCTTGGCGTAGAATCATTTAACTTGCTGCCTTGCTCATCTCCATGCTCCTGCAGCTTAGTTTCCTCTTGAGAACAAGGAAGACTTCGCCATCAAAATGTTCTAGGTACCTCTTGGTGTCTTTCCCCCATCTATTTGTGCTTTTTTGGTTAACTACTCATGCTCCATGTTCGTGACCACCTCTGTAGCCATCAGGTGGCCCTGGAAACATGGTAATCAATCCTCGATGCCATCCTCTCACTCCCATGCCAGGGTGTACACAGCAAGCCCGGGTTGTTTACTGTATGTTCTTCTCTCCATTCTTTACCCACACATCTCTTGCAAACATTCACCTGCCTACTGCCTTTAGTGCCTCCCCTCTGGAATGCAGACCAACAGTGCAGGTCCTTTCTGTGTGCAGTGCAGGTACTTTCCTGCCCCTGCAAGCATATGCAAGACACAGCTTCAAACCTCTGACTCACATTTCATCTGAAGAATTCCTAAGCATCCTTCACAGTCAAGGACAAACGTCACCTCCTCGGTGATGTTGCCCAGCATCACTTGTTTGCTGACTTGTCCCACTCACTTATGCCCCAGCTGTGAAGAATGATAAGCCAGGAAGACCAAGTGGACCTTCTTTCAATCAAATTTTCCATTTTTTCCTCCAACCCAACATGAAACACAGGGAATACCAAGAAGAATAAATAACATGTTGCTCTCCGGGCTGAAGATATCTGGAGGACTACAGACCCACAAGCTACTAAAAGTATTTTTAAAGTATGGACCTAACTCTGTCAATCCATTCTCAAAAGATGCATCACACTATTCATGACCATTTGCAACTGGATCCTTCCCAGCTTTCGTCACCTGCTTCTCTGATCCACACACATCCCCATCACCCACCTCACCCAGTGCTTCTGAACATATCACCTCCTGTTCTGCTCTTCTCCTCTGCAAACACATACAAGATGCAGCTTCAAACTTCTGGTTCATGTTTCATTTGAAGAAGCCCTAAGCATCCTTCACAGTCAAGCACAAATGTCACCTCCTCTGTGATGTCCTGGGCTATGCCAGTATCTCCGAACACTTTCAGCATGGAGCCCACTGATTGCAACTTAGTTCAGTATCTGCTTGCCAACCAGTGAGCTCTAGTAGAGAAATATGATTCTAATCACGTCTGCATCAAAAGCCCCTGGCAAGTCTCTATCACACAGTAGGTCCACAGTGACTTCTGGCTGAGTGGCCAACAGCTGAGCCTCAGGTACACAGAGTGCCAGTGATGGTACAAGAAGGTGTAACAAACCAGTTCCACTGAGACACCAGACTATGTAGAGCCCCTGAGGGGAAAAATGTGGTCCTGTGGTTGTCATCATCACAGCTCAAGGTATCAGATGTCAAATCCTTGTAGATACAAGCAGGCAACCATCTGAACTTGCAGAAACCGTTCAGTTTGTGCAGGACAGGGGACCAGACCACTTGGATAATTCAGCCTGATGCACACATCATTTCTCTAAGACTAACACAGTTAGGTCCTAGCAATTTTAGTGTAAGTATCATCCCTAAACCAGCCTCAGGTAAATCTGGGGGGCGCTGCCTTCCAGGACACCAGCACATGGTAGGTGAAGGTGCTTTGAAGGAAGTAGCTGAAGACATCACCACACCTCGGCAGCAAGCAGCATATCCACGCATGTGGGGGTGCACGAGTGAGTGAGTGAGTGTGTGTGTGGAGTGGTCAGAAGGGCAAAGGAAGGTTTCTAGGCTCCTAGAAAATCCTTCCCAGCAAATCCAGCAAGTGCCTGGCTTTAGCTGCGTCCTCGGTGGTTATTGCCAGGAGCGAGATGGAAGAGTGTCCACCCCCCACTCCCCACAGCTAACAGAGGCTGCAACAGAAGAAGCCAGCAAGGAGCAGGATTCACCCACGCTGGCCACCATTTCCAAGGCAAGAGCTTGTTACCACGCACACCCAGAGAAAGCTGACATTTATTTAATCCTCATAGTGGTGTTGACTGTGTACTCACTGAAACACTATGTGCTTACAAAGACATTTGTTTCCAAGCAGCTTATGCTAAATTGCACTGATATAAAGGAAACACTTATCTAATATTGACATTTACTGACTTCTAGAAGTGTACAGCCAGAATCCTCATTTTTATCAGTGGAAAAGGAGGAAGGAGAGAGTGTGTGTGTGTGTGTGTGTGTGTGTGTGTGTGCGCGCGCGTGTGTGTATGGGGGTTGCATAGAACTGCATCCTTAGCTCTTTCCAAGAGTTAGGGAGCAGAAAGTGACCCTTAACCCTGGGGCACAGAGTGGGTTCTGAGAAAAGCCTGCGGCTGCCGCCCTCCCATGCCAGGAGCTCCCTGGCAGCACGCAGGGCACCGTGTTCCTTGCCTGGCTGGAAGGGAAGTATTTTGCTGGTCTACAAGCAAGATCCTCGCTTGATGAGCACACCTAACTGGGTAAATTCTGGCTTTCCCCTTGGGAAAGGAAATTGACATGTGATGACATACAGAACAGTGCTGGGTTTCAGGGCAGTGGATTCTCACCTCATCCCCCTACCTGGAAACAAAATCTCTCACGATTTGGCACAGAAGGAGAAGCTCTGCCAACTTGGGCTCAGGGTGCTGAGCAGCTTTGCTCTTCCCTCCCTGTGGATGCCTGAGATGGGCTATGAACCCCCACGAAACATAGCCCTAGAGCAGCACTTCCAGCTGACCCCTGCTATATGAATTATGAGGTGTCCAATGGCCTTGAGTGGAAACTGGGACTCCCGGCAGCTCACAGAAGTTAGCTTACTGCAGGGGTGTGAGTCAAGTGTGGAACTCACTTTTTTAAAATGTATTTAGTACAGGGGTCTACAAGGTCTGACCTCCCAGATAGGACTTGTAGTGATCCTCCTGTTTTCAGCCTCCCAAATGCTGGGATTGTAGGTACATGCCACCATGCTCAGTCTCAGTCACTATCTCAGTGTACCTCAGGAGTAGAACCGGCATGGCACATGGGGGATTGAACCCCAGTCGCTGAGCCTGCCTAAGCAGGCACTTTAGTCTGCTGAGCTATCTGGCTGGCCCTGGAATCCAATATGTTGATGATGCCCCTGACCTCTGTTATTGCATTCAAATTTCCCTGTTCCCCAGCATAGGATACATCCCAGGCTTTGGGTCTCAGAACTGCCCCCGTCAGAAAAATCAGCTAAAAGTAATCTCAATGCCTTCCCAAGACAAGGAATTTCCATAGCTTCAAATGCTGTCTGTGCCTAGTTCAGCCCTCCTGATCACCCCCCACGCACAGCAAGACTTTAAAACTCGTGCTCTGGCCCTGCTTCCCATTCTCCATCACAAGCAATTTTCTTTTCTTCGTTTATGTTTCCAAAACAGTTTATCTTTTTATCTCCTTGGAAGAAAAGTACTCCGCAAATCAAAGGTATCATTAGTATTGTTATTATTTTTCCATTGAAATCTCTTGAATTCACTCTGGATTATTCATGTGCTTTTTTGGGGCCTGCAATAGAATACTGCCTAAGTCACCCCCACTGGGCTTAACAAAAAAGAAAAATTGCATCTTCAGGCCTAATCCCCTGCTCCTCCCGGTCTCCTGCTGGCCCTGGCTTCCACCAACACGGGTGCGCTCCAGGCAGGGCTGCTCCTTGGTACCATGCCTAGCTTGTTGCTGCCATGTTCCAAGCCAGATACTCCTTCTCATACCCAAGGAAGGGGGACCATGGGAGCCCCTCACTGTGGTGTGAGGGCACTGACCACACCCACGCCCCCATCCCCTGGGGAGTTTCTTTTTCATTCTCAATAAGTCTGGCTGGCAGATGAGGGCTCCCCGTTGGGCACTAGACTCCAACACACCCCCAAGCCCAAGAGGCACATCCTGGTTCCCCACCCATAAGCTTTGTTAAAGAAGTGATCCCACACCCTTGGCAGATGTGCAGTGACCTTCAGGAACAAAAGAAGTGATTCTTCCACCGCCCTTAGTGAGATGTCATACTGCTTGGGTTGCTGGTGGCTGGGGAAACACACACAGTCTCATTTTCTGTTAGATGACATTTCTGGGTACAGTTAAATGTTTCTCGGAAGTTGCTGCTCACTCCCAACTTCTGCTTCTGCTAACCCCTTCGAGGCCTTCACTCTAGGGTGCCTCTATCTGATGTCCTCACACTGTCTTCTGATGTACGTCTTTCGCTTTCCTCCCCAAGAGAGACCCTGGCAAGTTCAAGCTTTGCCCAGGGCTGTTCTTCCCGGGTCTCCTGTCCTCCCCATGGTTCTACGTCCTGCTCAGCTCTTCCAGCCTACACTGCCACCCTCCAGGCTGCTCGATGCTTCTCTTCCCTTGGAGATTTTGGGTGCCATTGGATTTCTTCTTTGATGTCTCCTGATGACCAAGAGCACAGACAGATTGGACCACTTAGATTCTTCCCAACAGGGAGCTGGTTCCCAGATTCAACCTTCGCTCAGCTACATTATTAACAGGTAAAAGTAAGCTCTCACTTCCATCCCTATGTTTAGAACAGTAGGGCACATGCACAAAGCCAACGAGACATCGGTTTGAGCAGAATTAAAGGCTTTTGGATCTGATCTTACAGCCACTAGGCAGGACTGCGTGTGCTGCGAATGCCAGAACAGAATGTCAGAGAGCAAGGAAAACACCTTTTTTGGAGTCTGAAGTGGAAGCCACCAAGTCTGTTCCACAGCATATCTCCAAATGTCTCAGAACTTGAGACATGCTGGGAATCAGGGAGTCGTCAGTCCTTCTGAGCCCTTATTTCTCTAAAGCCACCTAAGATGTGCATGTGCTGGCTCAGGAGTTCCTTTTAGACAGATAAGCTAGGTAGAAATATAGGCGGTCAGACAGGGCTAGGACCTTGAGGGAGTCAGTGAGGAGGATGAGAATACATTACACTTGTGGCTGGCAGCGCATCCTTGAAGGTCAGGCCTCAAGATAAAGACGGAATGACCAAGGGATGGGCAAGATACCACAACGAACATCACCTGCCCAATGAAGTCTAGATAGGCATCCGTCACCCATGTGAGTGACCAGGACCTCCTGACCCATCTCTTCTAAAAAAAAGTCTTTATTCTCTCCAGGTACACTTGCTATGTGATCTGCTTCCCCACTGGATCAATAGTACAGGAGTGGCTCTGCTTGTCACCTTATTGGTTGATTGTAGTTTTGTCCCACGTTGTACCCCCCTTATGATTTTGTACCCATCTTGTGATTTAGCATTAAGAACTTCCATTGAGAAGTGGACTCCTTGGCAGCCCACTTTTGGGTCAGTAGCTGTCTCTTTCAGTAAATATTCCTACTCGTAACTTTCATTATTCTGTAGAACCCATTCTTCAATTTTGGGGAGCACAAACTAGGCATATCTGACATCTCTCAGGTTGGGAACTATCATAGTTCCCATATATCAATTGGAGGTCCTATATTAGGATGGGGCTTGAGTATTAAAAGGGCATGGGAGTTTTGGGTGAACTAAAATGATAAAGGGGAAAATACAGCAAGTTCTAAATTTATGGATGACAAGAGAATCGATTCTTCTTCACCCAGGGGCAGAACATGCCGTATCTCCACGGGAGGCAAATTGTGCTGTGACATTATCCCTCTCTGTACAAAGCACGACCGTCCTGACAGCTGAGGGAAGAGACATCCCTGGCAAGAGAGAAACCCGCAAGCAGCACTCCCTGCCAGTTCTCCATTCTTCTGCTGCCAGCCAAGCACGGGGTCATTGCTGACAGGGGCAGGAACAGAGGAATGCCACTTAGCCTTTCTCCTGCTACTTTAAGAGCAATAAAGAAATATTTGATCTTAATCTGCATGAAAAGCCCAAACTTTGAAGAGTAAGGACATTGACTTTAATTATGTGTTGATTTCTGCTCTTTTTCTAAAAGGTTATGGAAAAAGTAAAGATCAGCAAGTAGTCGAACAATCCAGAGAGAAAGCATGACTGAAATGGACTTCAGAGTTTACCTGTAGCTTTTCAGGTAACACGAGAGTGCTCACTCCGTCTTCATAGGCAGGAGACACAGTGGGCACAGAGCCTGAGAACTGTGTTCCCAGAACTCCAAAATGACATGCAGCTTCCCACTAGAAGAGGTGGTTGACAGCAGATGGCCTTGTCACGGGAGGGCCAGATATGACCCAACCAACAACCTGGACACTTGTTCTCTCAGTAGGAAGGGTGCACATGAGCCTTGCACATTTCCTTGGAAAAGCATGAAGGGGGTAGCATCATTCTGGGGTGGGAATCAGGCAGGTGGCTGGGGGGTGGCAGGTGGGGCTGCATCTTCAGCTCTCAGTGGTGGGGACCAGCTAGAGCTCCACGCACTGGTCAACTAGCGACCTCTTCAAAGTGGGTCTACCTTGTCCAACAACTTGAGGAACGCATCGCACTGGGTGGGATGGGCCACAGTATACGAACCAAGCATGTATGCAAAAAACATTAGATAATATCCCTGGGGAATTCACAGTACTCCAAACAACAGCCACACTTTTTAAATGTCCACAGAGCAAGTCAAAAGCTACACATATCGCATTGCAATGAAGCCGGCAAACATCTCTCTTGAGCCCTAATTGCTACAGTTCGTTGCTGTCTACTCAGGGGACCTACAAGTGCGCAGTAAGAGAGTTCTCACTCCTTGACAGGAAATGGGCACCAAGATTGGAGATCTGTTTTGGAGTCTGATGAACTATGTGTCACTGCTTGGTGTGGCGGTATGTCTGGCCAAGCTCAGAACACTCAGGAACAACAAAGCACTATGGATTGCGTGCTGCTGTGGTTTCTTCCAAGTGTCCGGCAACACACAGCATTGAGTCTCTGGAGGTAAATATTTAAAGATTTGTACGAAGCAGTCAAGAAATAATTTGGTACTCTGAGCAGACCCAGAAAGTGATAGACACACACAGTAATGATTCTGGGAGGCAGAGTGGTGCTGAGATGCCCATAGGCATCTTATGCCAATCTAGAGAAGAATCACATATAATGCTTCTAAATACACAAAGAGCTGATTAAAACTTACGCTAGTCTCATGCAAATATATGTGTGTGAGGCAGGGGCAGGGAGAGTGATTGGACAATGGGAAGACAACCTTCTTGTCTCAGGGCCTGAACACACAACTTTCTGAGGGTATTGATGATAGGTAAAGAAGAATGAGAGTTAGTACACAGATGTGCATGTATGTGCACCTATACATGAGGATGCACAATCCAAGAAAGGACAATCTCACAAAATGGTCATGTAACAGAACCTGTCTCCAGACTAGTGTTCTGGGAGAGCTCTTATTCATTCAGCCTGAAAACTCTGGGGAAGGCAATTTATCTTCCTGCTGCTGTAGGGAGCCTGGGTGAGATACACGCAGCCACACGAATCCAAGAGTGTGCAAGTGTGTGTACACAGTATCACCATGCACAGATATGGGCGGACACAAACTCATGCAGGGGAGGGACCCCTCAAGTTTAATCAGGAGGGTCAACAGCAAAGTTTGAACAGCACAAATAAGGAGAAAATCTGCAGTGCCTGAGAGGGTCGGTGGAAGGGTGGAGGTAGGAAGCTGGGGTTTTTGCTTACATTTGGCTTCTTCTTGACAAGGGAAGCAAGAAATACATGCTACTGCTTGCGCAGGCAGCCGCCCATGGTGATGCTCTGCTTCCTTGAAAACTCTTACCCTTCATTTAATCAACAGATGGATGAGTTCTGTTGTGGATTTTTCTGAGAGAGTCCTGTCCCTCCAAGAGCTGTGCTGGCTGGCGCAAATGCCAGATGGCAGAGGCAGCCCTGGCATCCCAGAGTAGGATGCAACCAATTCACTTTGCCCTTCCAGCTCAATTCCACAGGTAACTTTCACTTTTTTTTTTTTTTTGGCTGAGTAGACAATGGAAATCCCTTTCCAGAATTTTCCTTCTCCTCCTTCCACCGTGGCCAGCCCTCAGCTCTCGGTGGCCAGCCGGGGCCACTGAGAGGTGGCAAAGTTCTTTCCCAAGAGACAGCCCACCCCCTTTGCACCCCTGCCAGGCTGTAGAAAGGAAACAGCGGGCACCAGGGGCAAACCTTGGGCTGTGTAGCTCAGGATTCAGCCTCACGCCGGGAGCTCCATAACATTCAACGAAACTTCATCAGCCTCCCCTAACCACTGCAAATGACCCCCGCACACGCAGCCGTTATTGCAACCCTCCCTGCCACTGTGCAAAGAGACGTATTTCCCGTTGAGCACTCAGACAAGTTAGACCTTATTGGAGTGAAACACAAGCCCGAGCAAGCTTCCCTTTCGCTGCCCCTTCCTCCCCCAACCTGGGAGTGAGAGAGGACGTTGCCCAGAAGTTCAGAGCGGCGCGGCCACGGACCTACTACTACCCAATTAACATACCGGGAGCAGAAAGAACTCATTTGCATTGGAGAGTTGGAGTTGGCCGTGGACAAGTGGAAGTCGCCTCTCTCCGCTGCCCTCCCAGCCCCTTCCTTCCTGACAGTACCATTTTGTTGCATTTGCAATGGCAAAGCAGCCAACGGCAGTGCCCGGCCGCCGGCACCGAGAGTCGCATCCATCAGCCCGAGTTTCCGAAGCTGCCCGCATTCCTGCCCTCTGCCTCCCGCGCCCTGAAAACCCCGGCGACTTCGCTCCAACTCCGGCGGCGCACGGGTCCTACCTTGACTGAAGAGGAAGAAGCAGAGGAAGAGCAAATCGAGCTGCAAAGGTTTCATTCCTCAGCGCAGCGAGGGGAAGCCGGCGGGGCAAGTTGGGGTGCAGTTAGTTTCTCGCTGTCGGGGGTTCTCGGGGCTCAGCCTCCGCCGCGGGTCCTCTCCGGCTCCCGCCGACCATCTGTCTGACCGTCGCTCCGTCTCTCCGAGTGGCTGCGGGCTCTTTGTGCCTCCGGGTCTCTGCAGCCAGCCTCGACAAATCGTCTGATTTTAGCCGCCTCGGGAAGCCGGGATTCTCAGCAGTGTCCCCGCTCGGAGCAGATCCATTCTCTGGCTCTCGGCATCCCGGGCACACGGCTCTCTCCGGCGGGCTCCTCCCACAGCGAGCGAGCTAGCGAGTGACGAGCGACAGAAGGGCTCCTTTCACAGAAGCTGGCAAGGGTGGGGGAGGAGGCGGGGGAGGGGAAACAGGTCATCATTAAAGAGGAAACACTGGGAGAGAGGGGATCTTTGCAAAACGGAGGGTGGGGGAAGGCTGCGTTCTCTCCTTTTCTCCTCAACAGGAGGATACCCAGCTTTTGTCACCGTTATTGTCCAAAAAGCGTGATGAACACGGAGCAGAGCTGTGACTTTCTGTCCTCAAGATGCAGTGTTGCCCAAGGGGAGAGAAGTTATGGATGACTACATGCATGCACATGCATTACACCGTGCATGCCTTGCTTCTGCACGAGGGGCTGGAGCCTGGGCAGGAGGGAGCCCCACGGGCAGAGGGGGAAGGAGGGAGTGCGTCTTTCCCCTGCAAGGACTTAGCCAGCATGTGCAGCGGGAGGCTCAGGAGTTGAAGAGAGAAGCGTGCTTTGCATCTTTGAGACTTTGCTAGGGGGGTGCATAACACAACCTGGGTGCTTGGATATCAGTTTACCTGGCACTGCTCCTGAGAAACAAAATGTAGGAACGGGAGGGAAAACAAGTGGGTCTGTGACACAGAGCTATTTATTGTTGTTATTATTATTATCCTGGTCTGTGCATTGCCTAACGAGGACAGTGAGCTTCCTGCCTTTGCATCTGGAGCTTCTCTCCTCTCCTCCTGAGCACTTCATGGCTCTATGTGTGCCTCTTCTCCAAAAGGTGCTGCAAGTCTGATTGCGAAGGAGAGGCCAAGGTCACGGGCAACAGCCTCCTCAGAACCTCCCCAGGTCTTTCACCTGCCATGAAATCCACTCTCAAATCCAACGCTACTTCCTCCAGGATATCAACATGAATTTATCTAGCTCTATTTACTTGATAGTCATTTAGGCGTGCCTGGAATAAGCAGGCCATTGGGGAGAAATAAAATAGTAAGCACGGAGCGCGCCTTGAGAAGCTGCTAATCTAGAGTGGAAGCAGAGTGTACACACAAGCCACAAACTATACAGCTATTCCAAAGCGACATATAAAAATATGCACTGTTATCTGGCGTGGGCGAAGGGCTGGGGCTGAGGAGGCACGCTGCTCTCAGTGTGGGCTACTCAAGATTCAATTATAGAAATCAATCTTTGCTTTCCTAGTCCCTGGACCTTCTGGATGTCTTTTGGGAGCCTCTTAGCATTTTCTCCATCACTTTCACAGATAGGGGTACTTTGCTGACTGCGGGGCTGTTTCTAACTCTGAGTTTGAAAGTGTGTGTTCCACTTTTAAAAATCACCCCTTGGTATTTATGGACAAGAGAGAAACAGAGGCACACACCAAAGTATGTGGTGGTAGGAGCTGACACCTGGTAGCTGACGTTAAATTAGTAGGTGGTGGCTTTGTTGACTTTTCTATTCTTGACTTAATAGTTTATTTAACTGCATCCCTTAGAGGCTGTTAAACATATCAAAGGGAAATTTGTAAGCAAGCATGGTGGTGGTGGTGGTGGTGGTGGGTGATGCTGAGCAAGAGAAAGTAAGAAAACACAAAAGAAACAACCCAGCAGCTGAACAAACAAACAAGGTACAGAAGCAATGTGTCAGCATAGCCTTAGTCCATTAGCTCGGCATAACAGACAATGCAAGGAGACGGGAGAGGCGAACCAGTACAAATGAAGAAGAATTTCAAACAGTATGTACCAAATGACACCAAGACTGCAATACTGTATGTACAGTGCTTGCAGCATTAGGCATTGCTTTGCACTAAATCTACAGGGCAAGGGGACATGACAAGTCTGGGTATCATGCCTGTGGCCAGGGCTTGCAGTATCTAAAACTAACAGTGGAAGCTAGAGGGTACCTGACCAAGCAACATTTGATGCTTTGACTAAAGATTTATCTTTTAAGCTGTTATTTAATTTTGACTGCTAATTCCTACATGGCTCGCAGCCCAGATTTGTTTAACTCAGCCCAAAGGAAGTACAGTATTACAAAACCAGGGTCACGGGACTAGGGGACTGAGCTACATGACGGTCAGGCCAGCGTGCAACCTGTGCGCACCTGGCTCACTCGCACTCCTAGGAGGGAGACCGGGCGGGAGGGCTAGGTGGGAGTCTGAGGTGGGAAGGGCCTTCTTTCTCTCTCCCGCTGGCGTCTGAGACTGGCCTCAAGGCCCCGGAATGGTTCCGGACCCCCACAGCCAGCCGGGCCTGTTCCCTCCTCCGCCCCCCTCCGCCCCCCTCCCCGCAGCCTCCGGTCTCCGGCAGGAAGGGAAAAAGCTTGGATTAAGTGCTGCGCCGCCCGCCTCTAAAAGGACCGTTCCAACCCTGAGTGCCGGAAAACCCACGGCAGTCTTCGGCGGCCACCACGTGAGGCAGAGAACGCGAGCGGTACAGCAGCACCCACAGCCGGCCGCACTCTGGCGCCAGCCCCGACGGCGGCCCCGCCACCTCCGCCCGGGCCGCCCGCGGCCTCACCTCCTCCCGGGGCTCGGTTAACCTCCTGGCGCTGCAAGGCGGCCTGCGCGCGGGTCGCTCACGAGGAGGGAGGAGGAGGTGGAGGAGGAGGCAGCGCGGAGCGCGCGGCTCCACCTGACCGAGGAGCGCGGAGAAGCCTCCGAGCCCGGCTTGCGCGGCCAGGCCAGGCGACCTGCTGGAAACTTCCGCTCCTGGGGGGTGGCGCGCGGGGTCCGGGGTGCCTCGGCGGGCGCAGCCGATGGAGCGGGCAGCCCCGAGAAGACGGTGGAAAACCATCCACTCGGAAAGCCGCCCAAATTCTGGTTTTCTGCACATCCACGCTCCAGGTCTCTGTAGCGCCCGCCGCCGTGCGAGCCAGGGTCGCTCGCCAGCAGGTGGCATACTCTTCAGCGTTTCTTCTCCAGGCTCCTAGCAGGGCAGGTCGCCGTTCTCAGTCCTCACGGCCCTGTCCAGGCCTTCGGTGCCGGGTACTGTGTCCTCTGCGCCCCCTGTACCCCCTGCCCCACCCCAACTTGGCAGGGGTGGAATTTCAAAGAGCACCGTGGGAGTTGGAGCCCAGACAGAATGAGAGCTTGTCCCAGACTGTGGCTTGCTGGCCAAGAACTGGAGAACGGCAAGGCTCCCGGGACAGCGTCCAAGCCCTGCTCTCCGCGCAGCAAGTGTGGCTTCCACGGTTTCTAAAATCTGAAGCAAGGGGGGAGCCCTGTCGTGGTGGGTCCTGTGCAGGAGTTAGGAACACTGCTGTGTCGAGCCCAGAGCAGGCTGGTGGTCGCGCACCCCGAGACCCTGGCTTAGCACCACTTTTCGGTGATTTTCTTCGTGGCTGTCAGTCCAGAATAGATAACTTTTATTATTCTGTCAGTTTGTGCAAAGGCGCATTTGGGTGCTCAGAATACGGGTGGAATAAATACATGAATTTGCACGGTTGGAAAGCGGGTCCTCTACTTTGAGAGAGAGATACAAGTATACACAAGGGGAAAAGATGTAAAATGTCTTCCTGGCATTTTAATAAGACAGAAATTGCCCTGGAGGTCGTCTATCCCCCACTTCCTTTCCAAACAGGATCTTGTAGGTGGGGTCGCTTGAGGCTTTGCAGGACACCACAGGGCTGAGACGCCTGACAGGGCCCCATCCTGGAGCCTGGGGTCTGAGCTGTCACTCACCCTCTGCCTCTGTGGGTGCCAGGCCTGGCTTCCTCTCACTGTCTTTGGGTCCCTGTGTACCATTACCAAGAGAAGACAGGAGTGGTTTTTCTGAGAGGCCGGCGTCATCACCAGCAGAGAATTTCCTGCTTAATGTCTCTTGGCAATATTTGTTGCATAGACGCATTATAAACCACATTCTGTTTTTGTTTTTCGTACATCCTGCCAGTACTGATTAAAACCTTACCCAGAGGTTTAACACATTTTGAAGAGGCCTCTGCTGGGAGTTCAGGGTAACCTGACTCTCCAGTCCCCGGGAAGTTAATAAGGGCGCTAACCTACTTACACTTCCAGAGACCGAATGGTCTTCAGAGGGCTTACCTGGGTGGCAGCCACCTGACCTGGGCAGCCACCATCTTCCCGCTTATTTCTTTCTCATTTCTCAGAGCCAGATTTTGGTTCATATTCACTTATGGTAAACCTTTGGGGGCTTCCAGGAATAACAAATGATCTGCTGCTGCAGGGGGACCACTGGGTTTCCATCACTAATACAGGTCGGTTCCCAGACTTTAACCCTTCAGCTGCTGTTGCTCTCTACAGTATTGTGGAAAAGGCAGAAAGAACAAGATAGCATTTTAGAAGCATCCTCCCTAGAGCAAGACTCATCCGAGACGGAGCTCGAACCGGTGGCTCCTGGCGAGCCTTTGCTCCTCAGTCTACCCTGGCCCTTGCTAACTGTTGCTAACACTTAGTGAACCTGGGAGCGTCTTTCTTCGTCTGTAAAGAGCACGTGGATCTCTGAGGCCCTTCTCACCCCCTGAATCTTATTTCCTATTTCTCAGAGGCCACAGCTCTCAGCAGGGAGAGATTTGGAAGTTTTTCCAGCACCATCACGGTTAAGGCAGAATATTTTGATCAGTTCCTACCTCCAGGAAAACAGGCAATAGCCTTGAGAGCTGCTGCTCTCCTGAGTTCACTGTCCCCTCAAACTGCTTCATTTCCACTCTACTCTGGGTGCCTTCGGTTCTCCCTCAACTTACTCAACCCATGCGCTTCTGTTTTTTATTTTTCCCAGCACTGCTTCACGTCTAGCCTGAATTCTGGGCTCTAGAATATATTTTCTTCAGTGTACATTCTATCATTGCAGTGGATGCAAATCTTTTATTAGTGGAGGAGAAGAAGTAGAAACAGGTGGAGGAGGAGGAGGAGCAAAAGGAGGAGGAGGAGGAGGAGGAGGAGGAGGATGCCAGAGTGGCTAAGTGGGAAATGCTTCGTTGAAAGGCAGCGAAGGTTCTGGTGCTTTTTCCATCTGCCTATGAATTGTATTTTAATGTGACATGTGTCTAATCATGCATCTTCTGCCCTTCTACCCTAGGAGTCCCATGAGGGTAGGAAGTGTTTCTCTAGTCTACCTGTGTCCCCAAGTCACACTCTGGTAGGCAGAACACACACCAGTGAGTGAACAGCAAAGCGTTACCTAGTGCCCCAGATCCCATTTCCTGTTTTCAGAATCCAATTTAACTTATTCTTCACTCTGTTATTAAGCCATTGTCAAACATCTGGCATGTGCTTGCCATTGCTCTGGCTGTATTTTATGGGGTTGGGTAATGAATTGAGCCTATATATAGTTTGCAGAATGTGGAACACACTTTAAGATGCATGGCACTATAGAAATGAAAGATATTTTTATCTCTTTGGCATCATTCTGCACAAGAATACGATTCTCTGGCAGTACTGTTTAAGAACAATAGACCTGTTTAGCATTGACACACTCATGCATGCACGCAGGACACTGGGTATTCAGTTCACACAAGAGCAGCGTTATCTCTCTCAGCAAAGGCCTGAAGAGTGTACATTTTATAGGGAAGAAAAGATACAAGAAATATTATGAAAGGAGGTGGCAGTGCCCCAGTGCCTTGCTCATTGCTGGCTGAGAGCATGGGCTGGGACCTGCATCCAAGCTCTCAGGATGGCACTGCAGGCAAGATTCAGCATCCCTCCTCAGGGCTTGGCACAGGTCTGGTATCAGCTCAGAGTATGCTATGCTCTTTTTATGTGTATGAATAGGCTAATTATGTGGAAAATATTGGAAGACAGTGAAATTCCACTTATGTGACTCATTTATGGTATTCAAAGTAAGAGAAATTATATCGCATTTGTTCTTTTTCTCTATAATTCTTTTCCATGTCTCTCACCCACCCATTGCCCCAACCCACATACTCAGGTCCTGGGTCATAAATTAGTAAATTCTCAAGGTAGCCAAGGGAGCAGCTGCATCTCATTCCAGGTCCCTGTAAGCTTTCGTTTTCCATGACAAAGCTGACCTGTTCTTTTCTGTTTATCACCCATGCTATGCTCTTCTTTTCTATCCTCACATAACAAAACTATATGTTTCCATGTACACTGATATATAAGTGATAGCATACAAAGTGTCTCAGTTACTCTCCTCTCATTGCTGGGACAAAAACCGGACCCCCAACATTAAGGAAGGAAAGGTTTATTTAGCTCACAGTTAGTGGAGGTTTCACTCCATGCTCCGCTGACTCCAAGGCAAAGTGACATATGGAAGACAACAGCAGTTCATGGTGGCAGAAAATGGCAAGACAGCAAGAGCCCATGGGAGGAGTAGTGGCAGCAATGGCAGCAGGAGAAGCAGAGGCAGAGAACAAGCCTTGCTCTCTTACTTAAATTGCTTTAAGGCTCTCTGCTCCAGGCCAGGTGTAGCACTTGCATCCTTAATCCCAGCATTGGATTATGAATTAATCACAGGCTCTATGAGCCTGCTCCATGACTGCATGAGGCTGTGCGGTAACACCTAGATACAAACCATAACACAAAGTTAGTTTCTGTGTATACAAAACGTTACATGCATACATACCCATGTAACAATTTTCAGTAAACTTTGACAATGTGCTTCCTGCTCAAATATTCCAAACTCCTCATCCTAGACTGGGTCTCATCATGTCCACCAGAATGAGTACATCTTTACTTCACCAGGTAGTCTCTAGCAAGACGCCTTCCATCGTCTAGGCTGTATCTACTACATATGTCTGTTTGGCATCATCTTCCCCATGCTTAAACATGTAGATGATCCTCATCTTAGCTGGATCAGGCAGTTATAACAAAATACCAGAGATTGATGACTAAAACAACAGAAAGTTGCTATCTCACTGTTCTCGAGGCTAGCAGTCCAAGATCAAGGTGCTGGCATGGTCAAGTACTGGTGAAGCTTTTCTTCTTGGACTACAGATAGCTACTTCCTGTCATGTACTTGCTCAACCTTTCCTGGGCTTCAGGTGTCACTCTCTTTATAAAGGCACCAATCCTACTGGACATGGGCCTTGGGCCTCAGCCTGATGCCCTCATTAAACCTCGATCACTTCCTACCTGCTCTGCTTCCAAATTCAGTCACATTGAGGGAGAAACTATTGACATATGAATTTTAGGGAGATACTCAATTTGGTCCATAGCAGTTCCCACCACCAAATGTAATTTTCAGTCATAATATATAGGTTAGGTTAAAGCAACATGCCTTTCTTCATTACCAGCTTCTTCCATCATAGTTCAAAGCTCAGTCTTCTCAAGTTGCTTTATTGGTAGCAGGCAGCAGCCACTTTTGCTTTGTATATTTTCTCATACTGTTTCCTGCTTCCTGCACACTGTTGCTCCTTCACTTATCCTTTTGTTTAACCAATGGATGCTCCTTGTTGCAAAATTGCTTGGAATGCCATACTGGTCTTCTTTCCCTCACTGCAACAGTTATCTGAGACCATCAAATTAAAATAAAGAAAGGTTTGCTTTGGTTCATGGATTGGGAGGTTCTAGTCTGCAGTGAGCTGGCTTCATTGTCTTGATCTGTGATGAGGCAGCACGTCATGGGAGGAGCGCATGGCAGGACAACAACCCTCCCTCGGGAGACAGGAAGCAAAGAGCAGGGCGCGAGCCCATCCATTTCACGGGCTCACCTCAGTGACACCTGGGCCTCCCAACAGTGCTGCCCTAGGCCCCAATTAGTGCATGGGCTTTGGGGAGACATTTATCCAAATCACAGCTAACACTGTCCCTAAATAATTTGTTTTAGTTTTTTTTCCCCTCAGCTGAAAATGAATAGGTTTCTATGCATTCTGTCACTCTCTTGTTACAGAGATGTTAATATTGCAACTGTTTATCTGTCTACTTTCTAAACTGCATGTGAAATCTTCAAAGATAAGGATAATTTTAAAAAATTTAAATTTGCATCTCCCGGGGCAGTAGCGACACATTGCCTGACACACAATACTTGTTTACTAAGTGTCATTTCAAGGAAATAAGAGTTTGCTGGAACTTCTGAGGTTCCTTTGCAAACCACCCAGTCTCAAGCTGAACACTTTATTTGTTCATCATTTGATTCTTTTAGATCCGAGGGGTTTCAGGAAATTCATATTCATCTTTTGGAACTAGCTGCATCTGAAGAACTGGAGAGAAGGATTTCTGACTATACATTTTGACTCCAACATGGGTCTCAGGCAAATGTGGGAGGTATAAATCACCATCATCAATCTGTATAAATCACCACCTAACTCTAGCTACTGTGTTAAAAAATGTTACAAGAAACCCTAGTTATTCATGTTGCTTAACTACACAGTCCCAAACTGGCTGACAATCCATCACACTCCATAACAATTATATAGACATAGGTTCAAAGTAAATGAGGAAAACAACATTAATTTTTTTTCCACACTAGGTCCAATTGAATGGAGTTGATGCTTCAGTGTTTTTCTGGGGATGGTGTCTCTTCATCTCTTTCAGCTGCTGTCTGGAATTGGCAGCAGGCAGGGGCAGAGGTGCCATCTCATGCATCTGGTTTTGTTGTGCCAGCTGAGTAGAGCTCCACTTGTTTTGGATGTTTTTTTTGATCATATAAAGCAGAGGGTAAATAGAATGCAGTGTTTCTCAGCATGGGGTCCATGTGCTGGTAGCATCAGCATCCCCTGAGAACTTGCTGCCATGCCAACCCACAGACCTTATTCTGGACCTCCTGAATCTGAATTCTTGAGATGGAACTGTACTGTGGTGGTACTGTTGTGTTAACAAGCCTTTCTACACTTGAGGCCCACCGTTAGAACCCCACATGCTGCCACCCAGTGCTCAAACTATGGCTAAGCCCATTTCATCTGCCTTCCCTGCCTCGTCCCACTTCGCTGGATTATTTTGAAGCAACTACAGGTGCACTCTGTCATTCCTAAACATTTTCCTGTGAGATAACACGGATGAAAATAACACTTGACAGCACACGCTTGCTCGCTAATCTGGGCCAAGCCATTCGTCT
>PVKN010011170.1:0-21941 GCA_004027915.1 Capromys pilorides | reverse complement strand
GAATATAAGAAAGCAAATGCAAATCTATGAAAATAATCCTCACCCTTTATTTGTGCTTGCATAGCTCACAGAGTCAGATATAAGGGAAAGTTTATATTTCTTAGGCAGACATAAATATTACCCACTATACAGAACTTTATATTTCAAGGAGAACTTCAAATCCAGCAGCTAACAGCTTGTCTCTATTTGCTGTCACTCTAGATCAGAGAAACCCACACATTTTTCTCTCCCCTCCCCTTCAGTTACACTTGAGCTCCCTGACTGAAAAGGCCTGGAACAGATTAAAAGTGGGGCCACAAATAAAAAGCTTTGGCGTGTTGTCAGGCTGGTCTGGAATACACATCCACAGAGGGTCCAAAAAGGGAAACTACACGGACTAAGAGAATTTCACGAACCTTTTCTTGGCATATCTTAATGTATGCTTGTGTGTATATGGAAATTGGAAAAACAAAACAAAACAAAACAAAAAACACCTCAAAACAAAAGACCAAGCGATGAGCACAAGCAACTGACCTATGTAAGATTACAGCTATGCTAATTCACTGTTTCCACTCAAGATGTTTTTTAAAAAGCTTTGCTTTCATTCTTGATCTGTATAGTTAGTATCTTTCATAATCACATGTGTGTGGGTATCTCTAAAATTCCCAAAATGTG
Source organism: Capromys pilorides (assembly GCA_004027915.1). NCBI lineage: Eukaryota > Metazoa > Chordata > Mammalia > Rodentia > Capromyidae > Capromys > Capromys pilorides. Next base: position 21,287 of record PVKN010011170.1, on the reverse strand, counting down.
GATATGTAAACTTTATTTTATTAAACATAATTTAAGGAAACATGAGTATTACTCTAGTCCACGTAAACGGCAACATTTATTACATTCTCTAGTACTTTGTTTCTTGTCTCAACCACAAAGGCTTATTCAATATTAAATAGAATCTAAAGTTGCAAATTATTAACATGACACATTACTTTTTTTAAACACCCAAACAAGTCTTGAAGCTCCAAAGGCTGGCATTTAAGCCAAATCGGATAGCTGTCTAAATGATGATCTCTGCCCTGACACCACCTTTAACTTTATTTTGAACAACAGAGGGTTCAACAAGTCCGTAAGAATGACCAGGCAGGCATTTTGAGGTAAACTTTAATACTGTTTGGGGGTTTTTCTGTGCGTGTGTGTGTGTGTGTGTGTGTGTGTGTGTGTGTTTTAAGGTATACAGAAGACACAAGAGAAGTTGTTCATTAAGGTCCTGGTGGGGAAGTTATTTTATCAAACTAGCTCCAGACAGTTTTCCTTTTCTTTCTTCCCCAGGGCTGTTTCCATGGCCTTCACAGAGTTAACTCCTCTTTCCCATAAGGGCCCCACAGTTGTTGTTAGGTCAACCCCTGTAAAGCTTCAAAGGTTCCGCATCCCCTCAGTCTGACCTACTCAGTGATCTGCACATTGTTTTCATTTAGCTGCATCTAGTCCAAGATGAGAGATTCAAAACCACAATTATCTGCTTCTTTTTAAATTCATTTTTCCATGGCTTTGGAAAAATATCTCAGAAACCCAACTGAAGAAACTGAAATAGTGAGGAAAAAAAAAGAAAGGCACTGAAATAACTTTCATATGCTTATAAAAATGTACACATTTTGGAGAGGAGAGTTCTGTGCAAAAGGTGATTTAGTTATGAAACTTGGAGGGTAACATGGCTCACTTTTTGTTAAATAAAAAGTAAAGGCAAGAGCCCTTACTTTAACAACAACAAAAAGGCCAACAGAGGGGAGGGAAAATGCTTTTGCTAGACCATTCATTCCTGGGTGTCCCCTAACCCATTCGGAATGGGAAATATTAATTCCCAAGCACTCAATGGTGCTGAGCATTCTCAGAAGTTAAGTGCAAATATATACCAGGTCACTGACAAGAGCTAATGTTCCTTCCACATTTCACATGCCATGACAGCCTAATTATTATTATTGTTAAAAACATCATTTTCAACAAGGTTGCCGTGCTTTGCCCAAAAGCATGAAAGGGACAGTATTCTGGTTAGTCTGCTACTATGACTTTCCCCCACCCCAACACAGGCTAAAGAGCAGATTTAAACCTAAATATTTCAAGTTTAAAATGAAAGATAAAAAACAGTCCTGGGAAACACTGGATAGGCAGTTATATTTTAGTACTATGAGTTAATACAATTTTATTTAAATGTTTTCTAACCTCAAACACAAAAAAATAGTACTTAAAAATGTTAATAAAGGTTTTGAGATGAACCTTTACCAAAACGAGGGTCAAGTCTTGGGTCTAGCCAAGAAGTGGTCTTGTTCTTATGGTTTATATAGTAAATTTCTCCATCCTGAGTCATGGCTTGTTCCCATCCATCAGGAAGAGGACCTACAAAAACAGAAAAAAAAAAAAAAAAAATCATGGTTTGTTTTGACTTGGTTTACCTAAAAAAAGTAGGAGAGGGTACTAATTTTAAAAGGAAACACATCTTGACATAAAACAATTCATTAAAACAGATTTAAGTCTGTGTTCAAAGAAGGTAAATCCATATACCTGACTCTTCTCCCCTAAAAAGAAACCGCCAAATAATAAAACTAAGCATACCTAAAGATATGAATGGGGTGTGTGTGTGTGTCATATTAAAAAAAAACAAACTTAAGATTCAAATAATTACTACAGTTAATATAAGACAAGGAAGGGCTACTGCTCAGGGACTTATCCCAATCCAATTTTGTGATCATACCTCATTGAGGACGTTAAGGTTCTTTAGAAAGAAATACATGCAAGTGTTTCAGAACAACTAAAGTATCATCAATATTTTAAAGCGATTGTATTATACAACTATAATACAGAAAACTACAGTTTAAAAACAAGCTTTTTGGGTCAGCAAGATAGCTCAACAGACTGACTGCTTAGGAAGTGCAGGGACCAGGGTTTGATCACTAGCACCACATGCCGCACTGGCCCTTTCACCACACCCAGACTTGGTGGCTGGCTCAGTGAGCCTAGGGGCAGAGCCTATATGCATGTGGTGTTGGATAGAACCCTGGTGCCTGTACTTGCCTAAGCAAGTGCTTAGCCCGCTAAGCTATCTCACCGGCCTGCAAATTTCTTAAAAACGAAGGGGAAAGTAAACTCATTTCAAAGCTAAAGAATGAAGAAAGAATAGCTGTGAGATATAACTAAAGAATACAGTTAGTGCCAAGATTTTCCTACTCTCTTAAGGAAAGAAAGTAAATACTACTTTATAGTATATACTGGCTTATAGTAGCCAGACAACTGGTTTGGGGAGGGGGGGGGGTAGTATCAATGGAGAGAAAGAGGGGGGAGGGAAAGGGGAGGCGCGAGGAAGAGAGGAAGGGAGAATAGGAGAGAGAGAGAGAGAGAGAGATAAGCGTTGAGGAGATAGCTCAGCGGCATAAACACCTGCCTCACAAACATAAGGTCCTGAGTTTGATCCCTGGTATCGTAAAAAAATAAAAAATAAAAAAAAAGAGCAAGAGTGAGAGAGATATCCAGAATAAATTAAAATATGTAAACAATTCTACAATGATCAGAACCTTAAAAGTAAATACTAATGGTAGGCTATTACAGTACCCTTAATTGTAAAAATGGCCAAATTGTACAATGCATTCATAAAACTCGCAAACTTTAAAAACTCTAGGATCCCAAGAGACCATGTTACACATGGTGATAAAAGGAGACCAAAAGACTTTCATTCATGACGGGCTTCAAATCTGTTGGACTACGCAGACTTTGATTTGCAGTACAGGCAATCAAACCCAGGTTTCTGAGCAAGGCAGGTATGCATTCTACCGGACGGAGAGCCCTGATGCTACTATTTTAAAATTGTGTCACTCCACACCTTAGCTATGTCCTAGTAAGAACCACAAGAAGCATCTTGAATACAAATCAAATCTTCTCCATCTGTTCATCCTGAAGATCCTACGTATCTCGAGATCCCTCAACCCGCTCCGCCATCTCTAAGAAGTTCACAATCAGTACTCACCGAAACTTTGCCCTAACCTCCACAGAGTGTCCTTTCCTTGGTGACTTCACTTCTTGCCTCTTCTGAGTATCTTCAAATTAATAGCTGTTAGGGTTTTTTTTTTTTCTTAAAATATTATTTCCACACCTGTACCTCTCACTGCTAGAGATCAAACCCAGTGTTTGGTTCCTGTTAGGCAAATGCTCCTCCTTTGAGCCATATCCCTAGCCACCAAAATACTTTCCAACAAACTTGTACATGTCACTCACTACATTAGCAAAATTTTCATTAATCTCCACCATCAAGAAGAAAATGGCTGGTCTCATTTTATAAAGTCTTCAGACACCCATTTTCCCACTAACTTTTCACAAATGTTCCTTTTAAACATTTATTTATTTAGACAATGGTAAGTAACAGTACAACATACAACTCATGGGGCAGTGATCACAGAAACATCCTCACCACCATTTCCACTGTTATACCAAAATCTATAGTGGATCCATTTGCTATACACTGTTTCTGTCTCTATCACACAGATAAAACACTGACAAGCTACAGTCTTGTAGCTTGCTCAAGGCAGACAGTAAATGTCCAGCCAGAATGTAAACCCAAGTATTCTCACAGCAAGCTTCTGCTTTCATTTTAACACATACAATATGCTGCATCATAAAAATATAAATACATCCCCTAAATTCATGCAACTATTTCTGCAGATTAAATCTGCAAGGTAAAAATCATAATTTTGTCTCTTTTACACCCAAGTTTTCATCATTTGAGTATCTTCACTAAAAATGGTTGACCTAAAAATTACATTCAGGAAAACCTTTTACAAATACTATTCTTTTTTAAACAAATACTATTTCTCACATGTCATAGTCAACAATCAGAAACTCCTAAATGAAGGCCAGCGAGATCGTTTAGCAGCCTAAAGCACCTGCTTAGGAAAGCTTAGGCAACCACAGGGACTGTGGTTCGATTCCCGGCACCACATGCAGCACCAGCCCCACCCCTAGGGCAGGTTGAGCCAGCCATAATAAAAAAAAAAAAAGAAAGAAACTTCTAAATGAGCAAGTTTTAGAAATGAATATATATAAGCAAGCCAAACTCAGCACAAATCAACAGCCCAGGAACTGGTGCCTATTTTGTTACATTATCTCCAATTAAAGCATGAAGCAATGTATATAAATACAGTAGTAACTTCATAAGTACATGAACCTATGCCAAAAATATATGCTATACAGAAAAGGTCATATTATATAATCATTTATGTCTTTAACACTGTCTGGATATAAATATAATGTTAAGTGGAAAAAGATAAGCCCAAAACGGGGCTGCTGAGGAACTTCTTTACACTAAAGGGAACTGCTGAGGGCCATTGAGGACCATTGTTCTAGATCATTTAATATAAGTCAAACTTTTCTACTTAAGTTTCACATACATACTTCAAAGACAACTTGTACACTTCAAAGACAATCAATAGATTAGTACTGATTTAAATAACGCTGTTCCAGAAAAGACTGCTTAGTAGTGAATCAAAACAGAGAAAACTGAAAAGAAGCAAAAAGTTTCAAACTTACATACCAATGAAATAAAATATAAATTTATGCTTCATTTACCTCCCCCTCCCCCACCCCCGCCAAAAAAAAAAAAAGTTTTGTCAAGTGGCCCTAAGATTCAGTGACTTAATTCTTAAAGTATATTCCAACTCATTCAACTAAACTAGTTAGCTGTTATATAACCATGAAAATGAAAGGGCTGCATTTTCTCAATCAAGCTACACAGTCTATTAAAAGTCTATTTCAAGCAATCTATGTAAGCTGGAGATAGAATGGAGTAAGGTCAGTAAGTCTAAGACAAACACGGATTTCTTCAGGTTCAATTTACATTATGACTTCGTTGTACTGTATTAAAACTTCTGAAGTATGTATATGAAACTGAAGTAGAAAAATCTGACCTGCATTAAACGATCTAGAACAATGACCCTCAATTTATACACAACTGTACTGATGCATTGATAAGCACGCGGCAGTTCTAAGGCCGATCTATCACGCTCCACGTGTGAGAAAGGCATATGGCCATGTCTGCTAGAATGAGAGGAGGAAAATGGGACTACCAGAAGGCAGTTATTAGAAGGATGGTGATTAATCTTTAAATACCCAAACTTTGGAAACTAATGACAAGATGGAAATAAAAAACAAGTACCTAGAGCAAGGAAGAACTGATGTGACTTTTGGGGAATTAGTACCAGTCACGTGGCTTCAAACTATTTTTAATCAAGAATACTTCGTTTTCTCAAATAAGTGAAGACCGCTTTCTTTGTGCTAGCAGAGTATTTTCTTTATATCTAGGTCATAGCACTTATAATTCGGTATTGTTGGGGGTGGGGGGTGCCTGCAGCTTAGCTCAGTTGTTTAAGCACCTGTTCGGGCAAATGCCATCAGACATAGGGGCCTGGGGTTTGATCCCCAGCTCCACATGCCTTATCCACCTGCCCTTCAGGCAGCCTGAGCCAGTTTTTTTTTTTTTTTTTTTTTTTTTTTTTTTTTTTTTTTTTTTTTTTTAAAAAAAAGAAAATTCTCTCATCCTATAACCAAGTATTGACCATAATTCCAGCACTCAGGAGGCTAACAGAATCACAACAGGTTCAAGGTCAGCAGGGCTATGTTGTGAGAACCTATGCCTAAAAACTAACGAAACAAAACAAAAACAAAAAACCAAGCCTCTCCCCCACAAAAAAAACCACGACCAGAAAACTTTTTATCATTTCAAACAGTAAAAATACAGTTGAATGGTAATAATTAAAAGGGATTAGTGTTACTAAAAGGAAATAACAAGGGCCAAATAGCTCAGTGGATTAAAGCACCTGGGGGTGGGGGGGGCAGGCACTACCATGCAGGCCTTGCCCCCAGGGTGCCCTGAGAGGGCAACTGAGATTGTGCGTGGTGGTACATGCTTGCAATCTCAGCTCTTGGGAGGCTCTAAGCAGACAGATCACTACAAATGTGATCTAGTAGTGAGACCCTGAACACCCTATAGACTCCCCCACCCAAAAAAAGGAAGGAAGTAACAATTCCCCCAACTTGATGGATAACCCATAGACAAGCCAAAACTGGTAATCAACACCGCTTAAAGCTATGGCTTAAGATGTCAAAAAGATGTGGGAGTTGGGGCCGGCGAGATGGTTCAGTGGTCTAAAGCGCCTGCTTAGGAGGGCTCAGGCAACTGCGGGGACTGCAGTTCGATCCCCGGCACCACATCCTGCGCCAGCGCCACCACCAGGGCAGGCTGAGCCAGCCACAAAATGAACAAATAAAGAAACAAACAAACACAACAAGCAAACAAATAAATAAATAAATAAATAATTAAAAAAAAAAAAAAAAGATGTGGGAGTTAAAGGCTGGCCTACCTTGCCTGATACCCACAGCAAGGCCTTTGTGGGAGGAGGACAATAAAATAGGCCTTGTATCAAGAAGAGAGAAACAGGTCAGCATTCCACTGACATGTAGAGGGTAGAAAATCTGAGTCAGGATAACCATCAGACTACAATTAAAATAATAAATACTATTTGTAACATTCTTGCAGAAAACAATTTCTATGTAAGATTTACTACTACTTGAATGATCACCGATTTACTTGTAGTCAAGTAGTAACTTCCTGCAGTACTTTAAAAAGAAAATACTCTGTCGTAATACTGAAAGTGATGCAACATCAACTTCCTGTTCTTGCCCAAGGACTCTCACGTGTTAGTAAAGACTAAAATCATTTGCAATATCTCATCAGACAAGAAAGTCTGGATTAGCTACATCAAACTAAATAATCAACCTTTCCCTCTTAACAGCCTCACAATTCAGGAATAAAGACGTTACCTACAACACTGAAGACTTTCTAAACACACCCTGTTGAATGCTACAAAGTATGACTATCAAAAAGTAATTTCCTTATGAAATACATTAAATGTCCTTTTAAAGGAAACTAACTGACCAATTTCCATTTTGAAATTCCATTCTCTTGTATTGAGAAGTCACAAACTTCTTATGACACGCAAGCATACTAAGTTCTTTGCAGGGAAATATTAACTCATTTAACAACCGCACAACACAGGAATAATTGCTACCCACACTTTACAGAGGAAGCTAAGAAGTTAGGTTGCTCACCATCGTTCAGTCCAGGCTGTACGTGGCAGAGCTGGTCTTTAAACCCTGACAGTCCAGCTCTCCAGAACATGCAAGTACGACAAGTAGTAATCAGAAGTTGTATTTTAAAAAATGTTCTCAAATTTTCATAAGATCCTCTGGTTTCTGTTATATCTATATAAATAACTTTCCTCATTTTTAATTTTTAGCCCTTCCACCACCATGTATTCACATGTCACAAAAAATCTGTCCCCGGTATTTTGAGTATTACCTTAAAAAAATGTCATTTCCACTTATGCCTCAAATAAAACTAATGTGAACACCTACTTCTAAGACTAAATTTTAGCAGTAATCACTAAGTTGCTCTCAACTCCAACATTAAACCTTGTCATATACCACAAGAGCGCCCAGCCTCATTTCTGCTAGGGAAGTACCACTGACTTGAGTTTACAAAAGCCCCAAGGAAAAATTCTTTTTTTAAAAAATTAATTTTAATGAGAAAGAAATAGCAATGAGACAGTTTCACAACAGGTTAGGACAGATACAATCAATACATTGCTACTGCTGTCTTCGTAGTTGTTCAGAGCCCAAGGAAAAATTCTCAAATATTTATTTGGCTGTTATCCTCTACAGTCACACATCACATAGCACTGCTCGAGTACTGAAAAAATCTGGAACCTCAAGTTTTTTTTCTTCTTTTTTTTGAGGGGGGATCAGGGTTCAAACTCACGACCTTGCACTTGCCAGGCAGGCACTTGTGCCACAGAGCTATCTCCCCAGCCCCTGGAACCTCGAGTTCGACCCACTGCGCATGACTGTTTCACACCTTCCACTGCTCGCTCTCCGTTCAGGTACCCAATCCCTCCACCTCTCTTACCTGTAGACCATCACTTACGCAGGTCTTTATACAGCTAACTGCTCTTCCTCCCCAGTTTGATGCCACTTCCTCATCAAACCTCTTCCTACATACTGTTTCTTCTTCATCAGGTGGCTTTGTCTTTTTTTTTTTTATTCCATCCCTGTAGGAACTTACTAAGCTACTCCACACATAAGTCCTCCCAGGAAGCAAGGCTTGTTTACTCCTGTCTCTCCAGTGTCACATATCCTCTGCTTCCACACACATTCCCAATGTGTCTGCTCCTAGTCTGCTCTTTCATTCAAACTCTACTTTATACTTACACCATAGTTTTGTGAACCTTTTCTCCATTCTGTTCCATCACTATCGCTCTTCCCCACCTATGAATTTCAATTACACTTGCTTTGATTTCTTGGTTTTTGATATACTGTCTTGTGTTAAGCCTTCTGCACTGAGTTTAGCTGTAATCCATGTGGTAATACTTTGGGAATAAGTTACGATTATTCCCAAGAAGAGTTTGCTCCCCCACCCCACCCTACCCCATGTGGGTTGACATGATTTTTTGGTTGCTCGGGGCAATGATGCAAACATGCATGGAAGCCACTGCCAGGTTAGCTTTAATACCACTGAGGTCTGCATACTATATAGACTTGTACCTTTAAAAGTGCAGAGGAGTAAGAATATTTTCACCTGAAGCTTCTAGTTTCTTTTTTTACGAAAGTGTTTACACAGGAGTCTTCCACAAATATAAATTACCTGAAATGTCTATGCCTGACCATTCAAGCCACAAACAACTCCTAAAGAAGTTCTGCCCACACTACTAAAATTTTTAGGTAGACACAATGGAAGAAGCTATCAAACACAAACCTGAAGAAGTTTAAAATGATCATCAACGTTCTGATGGCCTTTAGGCCAGCCAAACACAGGACAGTCAAGGTACTTATTGAAATTTATAAATAAGAGAAATTTATAAATCAAGTTTTGGTAAAGATTGTTCCTCTGGCTTCCACAAAATACCCCACTACCACTCTGAAAACTGACCTAAAGCACGCAGTTCTGAGTCACGGGACACATTCTATATTTCTGCCCCCACCTTCCTTTTTGAGCCAGGATCTAGCTGTTTCATTGGATGAACTGTTAAGAGAATTAAAGGAGAAGGTGCTTTACTCAGGGAAGAAATCATTATAGATGCCTAAAAGCCAACACTCTACTTTTTCCTAGAATAGCTCTATTATTTTGTCCCAGTAACTTAATCAGCTTATTAAAATTATTATTAAAATTCATGTTTAATATTCATAAAAAGGCAGATTAACTATAAGAAAATGAGATCCTTGGGTGTAATAGGTAACATGATCAAATAACAAAAACAGGAAAAATCACTAATAAAAACTGAAGAGTCATGTTTTCAATAGTGTCCCAGATTTCTCAGAATAAAGCTCAGAATTCTTATTAGCTTAACACACAAAGGCGTTCTGAGGATATTTTCAATCTCACTCCCCTACCACTGTACCAACGAGTTACAAGTTCGGAGTTTCGGGCCTCAGTAATTACTTGTATACTGCTGTTTTTTACTGATCCTTCCCATCATGAAACTTAAGTCCTCCCTGGGGTCTGGAGCCCTCCACTTCTCATCACCTGTACTGCTGCCATCCTGGTCATCCTTTTCAGTAGATTACTACAAATGCTTAATAATTTCCCTTCTTGGGAAAAGCATACTACGACCCTAAGACCTAAACCCCTCTGCTCAAAACTTACAAGGATCTTTTCAATGTAGTGTCCTTGCTGCCTGTCACTTGGTTTTTCCAGGTGGAGGGCCAGTGAATGACTTGTGCCACACACGGACATCCTCACCCTTTCCTCAGATACCCTGTGGCTCCTTCCTTTGTTTCATTTAAAATATCTTCCTCTATCCCAGCTAGTCTGTCATTGGTTTAACTTTTCTATTTTAACCATCTGAAATGTATTTTATTTATAGTATGTATTCTCATGATTTAAAACAATGCCTGGTACATGGTAAGTATTCAAAATTTGTTGAGAGAAAGAATAAACAGCTGCCCCCTTAAAGAACTTCTCTTCCTTTACTCCTCCACTACTGACTCATGTGATGCTTCCTACTTTTGCAGCGTTTGGTACACACATCTGCCATAACATAGAAAAAGTCTGTCTTAACTCTATAATATCAGTGTTCATCACAGTGCCTAATAGAAAGCAGAGTATTTTGGTGTTATGAGTAATTTCAGAAGGAAAAAATACAAATGTATTGGGATAACACTATGGGACTGATAAAAAGCATTCCTGTTCTGTCATGCTACAACTGAAGGAGCTTCCTAGAAGGCCAGACATATGCTCAGAAAGAACCTTGTAACATGCAACTCTTCAGTGCGATTTGAGTTTCCCAGATTTCAGCATAATGAAATAACGTAGAGTTTTAATAAATGTAGTAAGATAAGTTTTCTTGAAGCAAAAATAAATAGATTTAGACTTCAGGCTGCTCAAACAAAATAATCACCTTTAATTAAGATTTTAATCACCTTTAATTAAAACTTTAACCTTGTCGAGTGTGGTGACACGGGCCTGTAATACCAACACTCAAGCAGCTGGGCAGGAAGAATGAGAATTTGAGGCCAGCCTAGATTACACACCTAAGAGGTATCCAAACTACAGCAAAAAGTTCACCCACAGCAAGTCTTACTTTCCACTTTCTTTACCTTTACCTATTTTTATTAATATTAGAAAAACCCCTACTATTTTGGAGTACTTTGACTACTGATGTACTACATTATGTTTATGCTGTCTATATATGGTAGCTTATGAACATCATTTTTAAAGAATCTTTTACACAAATATTCCTCTTATGAGTCACAAAATGATTACAGCATAGAGTAATCAGAAAGTTAGAAATCAGTAGGAAAGACAAAACTACTGTAACGTTATAATTTATTAAGAGAAGAAATAAAACAGGCATTTGATTTGGTATTTAAATAATCTTTTCCACTTTGAAGTTGAGTAATTTCCAAAATCCACAAAACTGCTAAAGAAAAGTTGAACATAAATCTGAACAATTAATTTGAAGACAACATGCAATATAACAACCATTGCTGAATTCCTGTTTTGTTTACTGAAATTCTGTATCATTTCTAATATTTTATTCTCTTCAAAAAATAAAAATTTTGGGCCGGCCAGATAGCTCAGCATATTAAAGCTGCTGCTTAGGGCAGAGTGCAGGGACTAGAGTTGGATCCCGACAAGCTGCACTGGCCTGGCCCCTGGGCGTGCCTAGATAATGACTGAGACTGGGTGTGGCGGCATACACCTGTAATCCCAGCCCTTGGGAGGCTGAAAACAGGAGAATCACTAGGAGTCTGATCTGTGTAGTGAAACTCTGTAGACCCTCTACTAAATACGTAAAAAATAAATAAAAATTTGGTGGCTGGGGAGATAGCTCAGAGGAATAAGTACCTGCCTGGCAAGCACAAAGACCCAAGTCCAATCCCTGGTATGGCATGCCATGCCAACACCAGAACCCCGGGTGTGCTCCTGGGGAGGCTGAGACAAAAGAGGATCATTATGAGTCCGAACTGCGCAGCAAAGATCCTGATAAAAAATGATTCAAAAATTGAAAAAAAAAAAAAAAAACTTCTAAGTTTAACAGATATTTGCATGTTTAAACTATTACTCAACAACTCATTTTAAAGTATCTGATGTACTGTAAAATCATATCAACAGAACTGAACAGTCTTTGAGTTTCTGTTCATTCTTGCTTTAGAAGCTAACTGCTTTAAAAAAAGAAAGCAGCAGAGATTTTCTTCTTTCTTATTCTGTCACTCCATCACTATCCCCCTTCTAAAAGGAGTGTGGGGTGGGGTTCATAAGCACTGTCACTAAGCCCTACTCCCAGGCCTCCATTTTAATTTACCTGAATTTATAGATGTAGCAGAGGAAAACCCTTTAAAAATTTTTAAATAAGCTTGGAATAAGAATTTAAGAACAAGTAAGACATACAGTCTCAGCCTAGCCTACATTTGATGACAGCTTACATAAACTCTGATGACAGCTTAAATAGGCTTAAATAATGTGGTTAAGATTTTTAAGCTTCTTCTGAATGCAGTAAATATTAGTCACTTAAACTTTTGTTTAAAACCAGGTCATATTTATGAATAAAATATGCAAAATATTACACCAAATGTTGCATATTATCAGTTAACTATGTGTCAATCACACATTTGTCTTCACAAACAGTTTTATGGATTCGGTTACTACGACTTTTGCTCTGCTTTCCAAATGATGAAAATCAGGCACAGGCAGACGGTGATTTTGCCAAGAATCTCAGATAGTAAAACTTGGGGCTCAAACCTGGGCCCACCTGACTCCTTGAATCCTTCATCCTCATTCTAAGCTATCTGTTTCAAAGGTGAAACTTCAAAACTTGTGAATTACAACATAGAAAGTAGATATTACCAGCACTTAAAATTTGTCAATTTTGAGGGGCTAGGGAGATAGCTCCGTGGCACAAGTGCCTGCCTGGCAAGTGCAAGGTCATGAGTCTGAATCCCAGTTCCACAAAAAAATAAAAAAATAAAATTTGTCAATTTTGGGCCAGGGATATACAGCTCAATGGCATAAGGGCCTGCCTGGCAAGCACAAAGTTCTGAGTTCAATCCCTGGTACTGGGGGAAAAGAAAAATCAATTTTGCAACTTTTCACAATCTGTTGATGCTTCTTTTTTTAAATTTTTTATTTTTATTTTTTATTTATTTGTTTGTTTATTTGTTTGTTTCTTTATTTACTTATTTCATGGCTGGCTCAGCCTGCCCTGGTGGTGGGGCTGGCGCAGCATGTGGTGCTGGGGATTGAACTGCAGAACCATCTCACCGGCCCCTCTGTTGATATTTCTAAGGCTTAAAAAAAAAAAAAAAATCTTATTTTCAGTATTTGACCTGTCATTTCTCTTTGTAAAAATCTTTCCTTTTTGTGCTTTCATAGATCAAAGTAGCAGACAAATAGCAGGTTTATACTACTCACTCGGCTTCTAAAATCTACCTTCCCCCTGCTCATGAAAGTGTTAACACCTGTATCACTTTGCATGATCAAGGGGCACTTTTCCTCACCCATTTTCAGGTAATTTCCTAGGAATTCTACGCAATTTTTGCTGTAATCTGAAACCACTGCAATGGTGGATTTGGTAATTCATCAACTAAATGCCAACAATTTCAATGTAAATGCAGATAATTTTAAATCATAAATTAATGGATGAATCTTTTAAAATATGCCTGTAATAACATATTTTAGTTTTGGTACCAGGGATCGAACTTGGGTCCTTGCGCTTGCCAGGGAGACACTCAGACCCTTAGCTATCTCCCCAGCCTAGACTTAACTTTTTGTGATCCTAAATAGTTATCAGATTTTTTGGCATAGTTATTTCAGAATCATCACAGAATACATTTCCTCAGGGGGCTGGGGAGATAGCTCTGTGGCACAATTGCCTGCTTGGCAAGTGCAAGGTCATGAGCTCGAACCCCAGTCCCTCAAAAAAAAAAAAAAAAAAAAAAAAAATACATTTCCTGGACTTAAGATTGATTAGTCAGTGTAAATAAGCAACTATACAAAATTTAAGATTTATCATACAAACAGATAGTTAAAATAGTATCAGTCAGCCGGGTGTGGTAGCACACGCCTGTAATCCCAGCACTTGGGAGGCTGAGGCAGGAAGACTGGTGCAAGTTCAAGACCAGCCTGGGCTACAAAAGTGAACTCAAGGCCAACCTGAACTGTATAATGAAACTCAGTCTCAAAAAGACCAAAAAGAAAAAAAAGTATAACTCTTTTCTTTCCAAGCCCTTATTTTTAATGTGGAACATAAAAATTACTGACTGAAATGTTTATCTAAATCTCAGTGTAAAAAAAAAAAAAAAATCTAATCTATTTTATTAGATTCAGGGGCCGGGGAGATAGCTCTATGGCACAAGTGCTTGCCTGGCAAGTGAAGGTTGAAGCAGCAATGTGTATGGTTCGGCTGGAAGTAAATGTGTACATAGGAAAACAGGAGATGATATTATGGAGTACAGATCATGTAGGACCTTATTGGTAGTATTTTATTAGATTCAATGGATGTGCCAGGAAGTTACTAGTGCACTGTAAATGTATACTCACATTATAGTAAAAAAAAAAAAAAAAAAAACACTAAAATTTTCTAAAGGGCAATCAAGTAATTAATAAAATAGATGCACATAGGCATTTGTACGTTTTATTTTATCATAGAATAAAGGAAATGGAACTATTATTTTAATGAGTTATTAAAATCCTCCTACTTCCTTTTAGTCTGTCATGATTCTGTGGTTACTCAGGAAGCTCAGACAAGAGTTTAAGGCCAGTCTAGGTAACTTTGTGAGACCCTGTTTTCAAATAGTGAGTTGAGGATACAGCTTAGTAGTAGAACATCCCTGGGTTTGATCCCCAGTATTACAATACATACACATATGAAATTTTATTACTTATTTACTTATTGGATCTAATCTCATGACCTCACATTTGCCAGGCAGGTGCTGCGCTGCTGAGATATATCCCCAACCTCCATAAAGTTTCATTTTAAAAAATTCCCCTTTCTCTCTTCATCTTTTAAAATCCTTTCATAAAATATATTGTCACCTGTTGAGTTAAATAATACCTACAAATTAATACTTTTCATAGGACATAATCAGTCTTGCCTGGCACACCTCTGTTTCTTACTTACACATTGTGTGGATATTTGATCAAATACAAACCACAGGTTTCTAGTAATGAAGTACATGGTTTCAACCTCATAGAATAAGTCAGGGCAGAACACAAAGCTGGGTTCAAATTTTGAATACAATTTTTTAGAAGATTAAAATGAAAAAGGTTTTGTTAATATCATTAGTGATAAAAATATAGATTAGTATTTAGCTTGACTAACCCAGTAAAATACTTTTATCTGAGGGGTTCAGATGCTTAAATTCAGAAGGCATTCTTTTCAATGTGAAAACTTTATGCAGATAGCCTGCTTAGCTCTTAGTCAGTTGCTTCTCTGTTATATGTAAATGTCCTTCAAATTTATTTAAGGGCCTCTACTTATTTAAGGGACTCTCCTTCACTGTCTCTAGGCTTTAAAGATTCTGTGAAAGATTAATTTAAGCACTTTAAGGAGATCACTTTGCTGGTTTTCTCAAACAGATAGACAAGTGACTTTATAGTCTGTGCAATGCTTGACCAGCAGTAAGATCATTCTCTTAAAGCTGTTTAGGAATCTGTTGACAAGAACCTCACTAGAGAATAAACAGACATCATGTGGCATAGCTGCTTTCCAGATAAGGAGAAGCCCTTAGACTGAAATCTTATTAGCATATTCTTATTTATGGCTATGATTCTATGTGAAATGAGGTACATCAAGATCACAGTTCCCACAGGGTGCGGCGCACTGTTCTGTTACAGCATGTGCTGGGCATGCACAAGACTGGCTGGATCCCCCGCACACAAAAGGGTACAACCTCCTTCCTGTGACATTCATTCCAAAGTTGTTCAATGTCTAGTGAAAGGAAGTTCTTGCTATTCAGAAAGAAACTCATAATATACAGATATTATCAATAGCTTTAGCACTTGATTTGACAGCTACAGCTCCACTTACATTTTTCTGACAAAATTCAGAATACTCCAGGCTTATGTCTTTCTGGTTGTAGGAATATTCACATACAGTTGGCTCCCATTATTCCTGCGTTGTGCATTCCTGGATACAACCAACCATGAATGGGAAATATTTGACAACAAACTTCTGTCTGTACTAAACAATTACAAATTTGTTATTACTACTCTGTGAACAGTACAATACAACTAATTGTACTAATATTAAAAATAATTATAAAAACCTTAAAAGTTTGTAAGACCAGGTGCAGTGCATGGTGACCTGTGCCTGTAATCCCAGAGCTGGAGAGGCTGTCCAGTGCTGGGAATGCTGAAAACAGGAGGATCACTAGCAGTCCGAGGTGTGTAGTGAGACCCTGTACCAAATATGCTTAAAAAAAAATGCTGCCTCATTCTTCATTTCTACCTTTTAAAACTATAGAACCCAAGTTTTCAACCCACTGAAAGTGGGAGCAGAATTACAGAACAGCAGAAATAGTCCCTTACGTAGACATGGTCTTGAGGGCAGAACATTTTGAAACTGGCAAATCCTTTTAGTAGAACCACCTGACAAGAGTACTGTCCTCCCCACCATCAAGACTTCACTTGCTGCGTGGGAAAATCTCCTTGAGTGAAGCTCTTGATAGGCGACTACAGTCACCTTCAGGATAGAGTAAGTGGATACATGGGAGAGAAAACCAATACAACCCCCAGAGCTGTTACACAGCCCTTGCAGTACAAGACTAATTTTGCCATTAAGGGGCATAAACTTTGACATGGCTTGTATCTATTCTTTAGAATATTTCCACTAATAGATTATGAATTAAAATTTTATGGATTTTGATATTCAACAACAAATACTTAACAGGAAAATCATGAAACAAAGTATTGAGTTTCTAATATTGTTTATAAAAAAGCACCAAAATTTTCAACATTGACTGGTTTTTGTAGTACAAAGTCTAAGATACATTCCCATATGAACTACAATGAAAATACCAATAGCACTATACAAAAATCTTTTACTCCAATTATCACATCTCTGGCAACCTGCACATGTGACAACAGCATACTCCACACACACATCACTCACACCGACAGCTTATGTCTTTTGCTTTGCTGGTGTTTTCATAGGACAAACTTGACACATCAGTGAGTTTGCTGCTGAACATAAAATATCAGTAAAATAAATCATTAAATTCTTAATATGGAAGCCGGGTGTGGCGGCGCACACCTGTAATCTCGGCACTTGGGAGACTGAGCCAGGAGGATCAATGTGAGTTTGAGACCAGCCTGGGCTACAAAAGTAAGTCAAGGCCAGCCTGAACTGTGTAGTGAGACCCTGTCTCAAAAAGAAAATAAATAAATAAAGCATGCAGTGTTTAACAGACACCAACATCTTTACCATCAATCATGTACCTGTTTACAAAACCTAAAAGTTAACATCAATAATAAAAACCTATGTGAGCTACAATGTAAACACAAACAAAAGTCCACTACAGAAATAAGCTTTGCTTCAACTGTCACACCCAAGCCAGTCTTCACACAGGACAACTGCATGTTCTATGCACAAGTACCGCTTCTACTGAAGTACCAGACTTTGGTTTCTTGTAACACACAGGTGACATCTTAGTGCTTTTCCATTGTGATAAGTCAGTCGTTGGGGTACTTGGGTCTGCCTGTTTACCGGCCAGTGCTCCACTGTGCTCCGTAATTTTTCTGTGTAGTTACCTGGCCAGAAACATTTTGCTGCCTTACAAGCTCTAGACTCATTCTTTAAGAACACTTCTCTGTCATATTTTGCACTTCTTATTTTCTTTGCAAAATATCAAGCTATTTATGCCACACATTTAAGGTCAGAGAAAACACAACCATTGGCTAAAGCTTTGTGTTTCAAGTGACATCATGGGTGCTGCATAACTCACCAATATCTACCCCAAGTTTGGGTTTATGGTTGGAAGTTTCCATGTGAAGATTTCCTTACCAATATCTCCATCACAGTGAAATGTTGACATGAGTGGTACCAGTTTGCTTTTCTTTGCCATATACAAAGCCAATGTCCTATCTTTCTGAAATTCAAACATTGAGCTACATCTCATCTGGAATTTCTGCTTATTCCTGGGTGCAGTTCCTGTGCCCGTCCACTCGTGCTCTGCTAGCAAATGGGACATCAACCCAAAACCAGTGAACCAGTGTCAAATGTCACATTCTGACTGGTGTAGAGCGACGGCCACAAGTCTGTTTACAGCATCAGTCAGTTTATTACTACACGGATAAGGACCTGGTGGCCGAGTTCCAGGATAAATGTCTACATTGAAAGGATAGTAAGTCCTCCCATCTACAAAGGCATGAATCTGTGTGTCCCTAAGTCTTGGACATTCCTGTCATCTCCAGGAGAAATCTGCGCTAGGTAGAGCACCCCTACGAAAGCTTTCAGTGCACCTAGCAAGGGGTCGTCACGAACACGTCTGTGGAGATGGCTGTTGGTGCACGTGGAACGCCCGACTGTCAGCCTTTGTGTATTTCACAGCATCTGCAGGATTTCATCCCACAGTTTCCAACACTGAACGGCAGTGCTGCATTCTGTCCAACACGCTGCACGCCTACCGAGACCTTCGCTGTACTTCCAGACCTAGCTGTAACTCTGCTCCGGTCCCTTTGGTCGTGTGGCCATTCTGCAACTCTTGTTCTTTCTATATCATCTCCATCAAGGAGGGCTGCGTCCTCTGTGTCTGTGTCAGTCAATTCCGGCTCCATTTCACGGTTACACGAGCTCCGGCTCACACGGCACTGTCAACTCTCCATTATCATCACTCAGCCTGCTCCTCTTCTGTTATGAAAGTCTGGCTTGTACCATAATGGGCCATTTTTGTCACCTATGTAAAAGTAATCTGGTAATTCACTTATGACCTCCCAATATTGCAAATCGTGTTTTTCATGTGCCATTGTACTGAACTGTGCTACTTCTATTAGGAAATCCAAAAGAAAAAAATGTAAACGATCCTGGCATGGTGTGGGTCTGTTGGACCCTGTGTGATGCTCAGGTAAACATAATGCAGAACCAGTTAGCTGGAGCCTAAAAGGTGACCTAAAGCCTGTTTCGATCCTTTCACTCACATACAGGTTCCTCGCCATTCATTATATCACGTGGGTAAACACATGGATTGCATCCTGTGTCCCTCAGGGAAAAAGGTGCTGAGAGGCCCAGCAGGCTATTGTAACACTCAGGCACAAATTTAGAGTGAAAAAGGAAGGGATGGTTCTGCTGGACCCAGATTTACACTAAGCTGATGCATGGAACCACGGGAAAGTGATCAGAGAAACCAGTCCAGATCAAGCTGTACTTTTTCCTATAGTACACAAAGGTGCTTAATGAGCTAGTTCAGGGTTTAGGTCCACCTTCGAAGTAGTAAGTGGTCAGATAGTGCATATGAATATTACCGCATAAATATATGCCATATATACCACATAGATACCATATATACCACATATATACCATATATACCATATATATGCATGTAATTTTCCTTAATTTCTTCATTATAAGATGCACTGTTATATACCATTATATAGATGAGAAAAACTTCCAGATTCAAGTAAATTGGCAAATAATTGAATCAGCAGAGATTTTTTTTTAAAGAAAAGTCTCTTTTGAACATGGTAGAGATGTGCTTAATAACATATCAGACCTAGACCTAAGTAGGTTCATTTTCTAGGGCAAAACAAATTATCAGTTTTAGAAGGTAAGTGAAGAACACCATAGCTTGGAGTCTAATACTCCCATGGCCCACACAAAGAATAAATTGTGTTTTTTTCTATGGGAGAGGGCCTACCATAGCCCAGCCTTCCAAACCACAAAAAAAGGAAAGCTTCAATGGAAGACCTCAGGCAAGAACATGTCATGATTGACAAAATCAGAAATCTGAAAACACTTTTGAGCCAAACCTTTAGTAAACTGTCAGCTTTTAGTTACTAGACCATTCATGGTTAACAGCTAAATAAGCCTGTCATATAGCACATGTTTTTTGAAATAACAAGTTTCCAAATGAAACTGCATAGAAAACTAACACCATTTGCAAGTGTTTTTTTAAAAAAAAAAAAAAAAAAAAATCATTTTCTGCAAGTGTAACCAAAGCATAAGCATTGTTACATGGCTAATTCTAGTGTCTTGCTCACCTGAGGCCGAGTTCATCACATTCTGCTGCACAGCTGGACTGGTGGGGGCTGTAACATTCAACTGAGAGAGCATGGCCTTCCTGGGGTCCTGCCATGTTGTTGTCTGGTCGATGTGACTGGGACAAAACAAACCACTGTGTTAGACAAGTATAATATCCCAAAAGCAACTCTTATCAAAGCAGGGTAGCTCTGTAGGCTACAAGATGCAGTATGAGCTCTGCAAAAACACAGCCACCACATTTCATAGCTCCTACTCTCCCTCTGTAATAAGTTGCTCAATGTTTATCTCTTAGATCTTTAAGTGTAAGGTTTGAAAAATCTACGCATAGAATTTTAATTTAGCAGAAATCTCCATCTAATAGGTAATTATTATTCACTGCTAACTTAAAGATAAAATATAGTTTGTAAATTAATCATCTAAATAGCAATCAGCACTAAAATTGAAGATTACTGAGAAACACTTTTTTCTTCTAGATCTCAAAATGTCAAATAACGTATCAATTTTATGCCTAAATTTTTTTTTTAAATGTATTTGGTTGTTATAGGGTCTCACTACAGAGCTTGGACTCACTGCAATCCTCCTGTGTTTAGCTTCCCCAGCACTGAGATTACAGGCATACGCTATTAAGCCTGGACTCTGTGGCCAGCTCAGCTTGCCCTGAAACCTCTTTTTAAAAGTAAAACACACACAAAAAAACCAAGAGCTTTTCATAATATATACTCATAAGACAAAACACAACTTAAAATGTTATCTGTAAGGTTCTGAGGTCTCTCTGACTTCAACAAGTCTCTACACAAAGCTTTTTGTTGCTTTCCCTCCTTCCTGTCCGCTGTCTCTCTGACTTTTCTGAACTAAACCCAGGGCTTTTACCCTGAGCTATATAACCAGCCCTTTTTTATTAATTATTTTGAGACAAGGCGTCCCTCGTGGTCCAAGTTGGCCTCAGACTTCTGATCCTCCTGTTTCAGTCTCCCAAGCTGCTAGAACACAGGCATGTGTTACTGTACCTAGCAACATTTTTTACATATTAGTAACTCACTGCAAAACATACATGTGCATATAATTTCTACATTAAAATTAGGGAGGAAAACAGCTTAAGATTTTAGGAAACAAAAGTACAAAGCATCTTAAACAGTATCTGGCATATAGGCTTTCAATAAGCATTTTTCAGTAAAACATTTTCTAACAAAGTTTCATTGTTTCAGTGAAATAAGCACTAAGCAATTATTCTGAAATAGCGAGATAATTACTCAAAGATTTATCCAATTATTTTAACAGCAAGTCTGAAAAATAGGTAACAATAATAGATCACTG
>PVKN010011169.1:0-21920 GCA_004027915.1 Capromys pilorides | reverse complement strand
TTTTTTTTTTTTTTTTTTTTTTTTCTGAGGGGACCGGAGTTCAAACTCAGGACCTTGCACTTGCCAGGCAAGCACTTGTGCCACGGAGCTATAGCCCCAGCCCCAATATTTTATTTATTTATTTTTATGGCAGGCTGAGCCTGCCCTGGGGGTGGGGCTGGCGCAGCATGTGGTGCCGGGGATCAAACCGCAGTCCCTGAGGTTGCCTAAGCTTGCCTAAGCAGGTGCTTTGGACCACAGAGCTATCTCACTGGCCCTCCCACCTCTTTTTTAAATTTGAAACACGGTCTTTCTCTCTTTCTTTCTTTCTTTCTTTCTTTTTTTCTTTCTTTCTTCTTTCTTTCTTTTTCTTTTTCTCTTTCTTTTTGGCCAGCCTACCCCACCCTGAGAGTGAAGCTGGAGCAATGTGGTTGCCAGGGATTTAACTGTGCTCCCCTGTGCCTGCCTAAGCTTGCCTAAGCAGGCGCTTTAGATGGCTGAACTATCTCACCAGCCAGAAACGGGGTCTTTCTAAGAGACTAAGTTGTCCAGGCTGGGCTCAAACTCAAGATCCTCCTGCCTCAGCCTCCTAGAGTGTTAGGGTTACAGCCATGCCCACCATGCCTGGCTAATCATAGTGCTTTAATTTGTCTAAGTCCAGAGTTACCTGTCTGAGGCTACTGGCAGTTTTCTCCATAAACTTCCCAGGAGTGCAGAGCCTTCCAGTTCAGTGAACACTGGCAAAGGAATTTGGATCCCTTCCTCTATTTTTTTTGAGGGGGTGGTGGTTCCTGAACTTAAGGCTTTCACACTGAGCTATATCCCCTGCTCTTGGTCTTTCAATTTTTTTTTTTAATTTTGAGATATATCTGGGTGTGGTGTACACCTCTAACTCCAGTATTAGGAGACTGAGGCAGGAATATCACCATAAATGCAAGGCCAGTCTACACTACATAGCAAGACCCTGTCTCAGAAAACAAAACAAAAATAGTTTTTGAGAGTCTTGCAAGCTTCCAAGGTGGGGCTTGAACTTGTGATCCTCCTGCTTTGTTCTCCCAAAGTGCTGGGATTACAGATGCAGGCCACAATGCCCAGCAGGAACAACAACAATAAAGTGTTCTGAATTTCGTTGCAATAAGACTTTTGGACAGACTGAGCTTTGATTATAGGAATACTGGGGCTGGGGAGATAACTCTGTGGCACAAGTGCCTGCCTGACAAGTGCAAGGTTGTGAGTTTGAACCCCGGTCCCGAAAAAAAAAAAAAGATTATAGGAATACTGGAACACCTGCACTGAGACAACATGCTATCTCCCTGCCTCAGTCATCTCCATGTGGTAGAGTCTTCCTTACATTGTTTTGGGAGGGAAGGGGACAAGAAGCAGAACCTTTTTCGGCTTGCCTTGCCGTGGGACTTCCACGTGACACATACTTGTGTTGTCCAAGATCATTACATTAATAGCATTCATCGTCACAAGCAACAGCCCATCAATGAGCAGGGAGAGAAGTTCTGGTCTAACACATCATCAGAGTCTAAGTATCTGGGAACAAACACCACAAGGGATGTGTAAAGCTCTGTGACAACTTCGAGATGTTCCCGAAGGCCACAACACGGAGGGGCAGCGCCAGGTTTTTGGATAGGGAGAGCAGCATTATATGGATGTCAGTTCTTTTGAAGGCAGTTTGTAAATTTAACATGATCCAAATAAAAACATCAAGAGGCTTTATTTTCTGGGACAAGACAAAGTTTACATTGAAAACATAAACAAGCTAGAAGAGCCAGGAGAGTTCTGGGAAGGAGGAGAAAGGAGGAGGGAGGAGAGGATGGCTTTGTCTGATGTCACAGCACAGCCTCAGGAATTCGCTCCAGCACGGTCACAGAGCAGATGGACAGAAAGCCCAGAGACGTGGACATGCACAGCGCGGGCTACGAAGTGGAGGTCGAATCAGATAGCTGACAGTGGACTTACAAATTTACTGGGGATGGAACCCCGGGCCTCCAGCACACTAGGCAAGTGCTCTGCCACTGAGCTGTCCTCCCAGCCTCTGGATCTTTTAATAAATCCTCTGACCAGCTGTGTAGCCATCTGGAAAAGAGCTGGGTCCACTTACCTCCCACAAGCTAGCAGGACAAGCTGCACAAGGATCAAAGATTTAAACATTAAAAACAAAACAAAACCAGGGCTCCTTGTGTGGCTCAGTGGTAGGATATGTGCTCACCGTGCGTGACACCCTGGGTTCAGTTTCCAGCAAGAGACAGATCCAAGCAAGGAATCAGATTCAGGTGGTCGGCACTTCAGGGACCGCCATGGAAACCAGAGGTACAGTGAGGCCTCAGACTGACCGCTTCCCAATGAGGCACAGTCCCCAAGAACCCTGTGGAAGAAAGCAGGAAACCATTTTTTATAAAAAAAAATTAAACTTGGATAAGCACAGGGCTGAGGAGGTGCGGCTGGTGGCAGGTGTGCAGCCTGTGCTGATTAACCACCACCTGCTGGTTACCTTGCAGGTGTCACCCTGTGTAGTCCTGGCAACGATGTTCAGCTTCTTTTGTCATCCAAGTGTCTCCACCTGGCCTCAGAAGGTCCCACGTTACTGACTCCAACGTTCTAAAAGCACAGGAAGCAAGCTGCACCCTCCCCCGGGCTCTGCAGGGACATAGGCTCGACCGTTGCCCTCTTGCTCCTGGCTGTGGATGTGATCAGCAACTGTCAGCAGCACATTACCCATGCAGGGCAAAGGGCTGGGGCAGGCAGGAGGCCAGAGGTCAGGGAGCAGCTCCTCCTCGGCCAGGCCGACAGCTGCGGACACATAATATGGGTGTTTGTGTGTGGTTTCTCAGGAGATAGGAGTTTTGGAGTCAGGTCGCTTGACAGATTGGGGATAAGTAGACATATAGAGAAGAGGGGGTGCAGCATTAATGACAGAGGACACTGGCCAGGGTAAAAGGGACCAGATCCTGACCGAAGCTAAAGACTCAGAGGACTTGGCAAGCCATGGTGAAGAACAGGGCAAGGCACAGGGTGGATGCTGTCCCTCTTTCTGGGTCTGGGTGCTGTGTGTTCCTGGTCTGCTTTGGGCAGTTCTGCCTGGGCTTGGCTCCTTTGTGGCTCTCTGCTTTCTTCCGTAGGGTTCTTGGGACTGTGCCTCATTGGGAAGCGGTCAGTCTGAGGCCTCACCGTACCTCTGACTTCCATAGTGGCCCCCCGACATGCCAGCCACCTGGGTCTGTTTGCTTGCTTGGATCTGTCTCCCGGCTCTAGGTAACACACTTGCTTAGTCCTGCACACCTGTCCTTAAGAGTTGCCAAATGATTGCTCAGTGGACTAACCCCCTGCTAAGGCAAGCACAGGGACCTGGATCCCAGTACAGTATGCCATGTTAGCCCTGATCCCGGCCGGATGTGCTGGGGAGGCTGAAAACAGGAGGACCACTACGAATCAGAAAACAGGAGGACCACTACGAATCAGAGCTGTGGAGTGAGACCCTGTACAAAATACATAAAAATAAAAAATAAATAAGTGCTGCAAAATAGTCCAGGCATGGTGGCACATGCCTGTAAGCCCTGCACTTGGAGGCTGAGGCAGGAGGATTCCAAATCCAAGTCCAGGCTGGACAACAGAACACGTAAGACCATGTCTCAAAATAATAATAAATAAAGATAAGGAAGGACTGATAATGTAGCTGAGAGCAAAGACCTTGGGGTTCAATCCCCAGTGACACACACACACCTACAAAACATATTCTGATTCCTGTAGAATTCTCAGAACAACCAGGTGACATTATTGGTTTGATTTTTTTTTTTTTTTTTTGAGACATAGTCTTGCTAAATTGCTAAATTAGCCTCAGTTGAGCTGAAGTTTATAATCCTCCCACCTCAGCTTCCCAGAGTGCTGAGGTTACATTGCCCACCAAGTCTGTTTCCTTCTCTAAAACTTCTTCCTCTGTGTACGAGTGGGACTGAACCCAGAGATCACTAGGCTACGCCCCCGGTCTTTTTTATGTTGAACCAGGGTCTTGCTAAACTGTTCCAGGCTGGCCTTGAACTTTCCACCCTCCTGCTTCAGTCTCTGGGGTAGCTGAGAGCACAGGGTTGCACCACTGCCGCTGGTTAAAATTTTAACATTTATAACAGGGTTCTCAAGTTTCCTATCACCCATTTCTCCCCAGCGTGGGCCCTGAACATTCAGGGCAGAGTAGCTGCTGTCACAAAGCAGCCCCAGAATCTGTGGCACAGCACCTCAGTCAGATCAGGTCACCTGTGGCAAGTTTTGCTCATATTGGCCTTTGCTGTCCTCCCGAGTGCAGCCAAAAGCAGAAGAGGTGGAGAAGCCATGGCTAACGATGCACACCCCTCACACACCGGCACCTCAACACAAGGCCACTTGGAACCAAAAAGCCGGCCACATGGTGTAGCTGGCCGGCCAGGGCTGAGTGACTGGACGGGCTCTGCTCTGATCCCTACTTTCTGAGTCAGTGTGACCTTGGCCTTTCCTGGCACCCTAAGTTCCATTATGCCACTTGTCTACAAGGCTGAGGGAAGCTTTTGGTGTCAACAGATAGGGTGCGTGGCCTCTGGCTACGTTCAGGGCATGGCCAGCTCTATCCTCAAGGTACCTTCTGAGCTGGTCCAGGTACCATAGCCATCCTTGCCTCTGCACTTCGAACATTACCCTGCCTGCTGGGTTTTTTCTTTTTTTCTTTGGTGGGGGGCAAGGCTGCTGGAGATTGAACATGCTACGCATATGCTCTATCACAGGCTGCAGCACCAGCTCTATTATCCTAGCAGTAATTGTCCGAAGCTGGGGATGTCTCTCAGCAGTAGAATGCTCGTGCAGAACGTGCAAGGCTCTGGATTCAGCATTGAAACTTCACTCAACCTTTAGGCCAAGCTTACAGGACTCTGCATCTACTTCTAATTACCCTTCTTTCTGACCCAGGCCCCCAGGCCTGTGTGCTGTCCACACTTGTGCTCTGAAAGCCTCTTCCCTGAGATTTGCATAAATATGAGAATAGGATTAAGAATGCTCCAGAGATATAGCTGAAGGCAAACACAAGGCCTTAAGTTCGATTCCTGTCGGTTAAAAAAAATGCTCTTCTATGAGCACAGAAGCCCAGAGGGGGTAGTTTCCAGTTGCACAATGACTTAAGAGTGGTGCCTGATGTGGGGAGTGGAAGGGGTGGCTGCTGGTCTGTGAAAGATGCTCAGGGCTCTCCCTAGCCCCCTGGGGAGTCCCCCAGCTTCCAAATCAGAAGTGTAGGTCACACATCACAGGAATGGAACTGTTACCAGGAGCCAAACACTCTTGTAAGGAGGGAAATAGGAAGGGGCCACAGCTGGCCCACTCTGTCTAGCACATCCCAGGTTGGTAAGAGGCACTGACCCCGGGGTTGGGTCCGCAAATAGCCTGCAGCATAGGGAACATCTGAGGGCAAGTGCTTGGAACTTGCTTTATTTTTTTATGGTACTGTGCCACGGGTTGGATTTAGAGTCTCACATTTAGCGATATTCCCATTCTTTTCATACATATATATATATATATATATATATATATATATATACACATATATATATACACACATATATATGTATGTATATATATATATATATATATATATATATATATATATATTTATTTTTTTTGCAGAACCAGGGATTGAGCTCAGGCCCTTGCACTTGTCAGGCAAGGGCTTGTTCTACTGAGCTGTCTCCCAAGCTCCCTTTTCTTATATTGAGACAAGGATCTAAGTTATCCAGGATGCCCTCGAATTTATGATCCTTCTGCCTGTTTCCCAAAAAGCTGTGATTACAGGTGTGTATTGCTATGTCCAAAGACTGTATTTTTAGATCTTAACCTAGAGTAATCAGGCTATACTTGGAAACATAAGACCAATGTTTCACAACATAAAAGTGGGCTAGAAATGTAGCTCAGCACACTTGACTAGGCCTGGGTCCAGTCAATCCTTAATATTCCAACAAAACAAAACTTCATTAAGGGCCAGCCAGATAGCTCAGCGGACTAAAGCACCTGCTTAGACAGAGTGCAGTGGCCAGGGTTCCAGCCCTGGCTTGCTGTGCCAGCCCCACCCCCGGCATGTGCCAAGACATTGAGACTGGGCATGGTAGTATGCACCTGTAATTCCAGCTCTTGGGAGACTGAACACCGGATCACTAAGAGTCCGATCTACGTAGTGAGACACTGTAGACCCTAAACTGAACTAAACTAAAATTCAAGCAAAGGGCCAGCCAGCTAGCTTAGTGTACTAAAGCACCTGCTTAGACAGTGCAGCGGCTGGGTTCGTGTGCTGTGCTGGCCCCACTGTGGGATGTACTGAGATGGTAAGACTGGGCGTGGTGGCACATGCCTGTAATCCCAGCACTTGGGAGGCTGAAAATGGAAGAATCACAAGTCTGATCTGCGTAGTGAGACCCTGTATCCCCTGTACTAAATGCAAAAACAAACTTAAGCGAAGCTGGAACTCCTAATACTTGAGAGACTGAGACAGGAGGATTGCTACAAGTTCAAGGCTAGCTTGGACCATAAAATAAAACAACCAAATGGAAATTTGGTGCGTTTTTCTTTTATTGTCTCTCCAAATAAATGTCAGTACGTCTACTGTAGTCAGGGCTTGTGGTTGCATGGGTCACCACAAGCCAGCCTTAGCTACTTAGCATGTTGAAATTGGTTTATCATAGACCTCCTTCCATTCCTTCTGCACAGAGGGAGGAAGAGAACCAAACAAGCCCAGCTCTCCTTCCTCCCAAAGCTCTTGCTCTAGACTAGGTCCCCAAGGATGTCTATAAGCTTCTCATGGCCAGGTATGGTGGTGCCTGCCTCTAGTCCCTGCACTTGGGAGAACAAGGCAGGAGGATGGGGTGAGCCCAAGAGTTTGAAAGACAGTCTGGGCAACACAGTGTTGTTGGTTGTGTTTTCAACCTGGGGTGTCTTGAGATCTGAGAGTGGAGTCTGCAATCCTGTCTGTAGTGCGAAATTCCCAAGGAATTCTGAAGACCAACAAAAATCTTGGGGGGATGGGCCAGGGGCCAGTTTCTCTCACTCCTCTGGAGGTCTGGGAGATCCATTTGCTCCCCAAGGGTAATGTAAGCCAGGCAAGTTGGAAATAGGAACCAAAATTCTGACTCCCTGACTTAACCTCTTTCAGCTTAAAACTTATTTTAAGGGAGGAAGAAAAATACAGAGTGAAGAATTCATTGAATATTTATTCACAAGAATTCACTGTAGGTTTATTATTCACAGTTAATCACTACCTACCAAATGCTATCCGCAGTTAAAGGATTAAGTACATAGGTCTTTTTATTAAACACTGATTTTTTTTTAAATATATACACACAAAACTTAGTTCAGCAAGGCTTCATGATATACACCAATTCCAAAATAAAACAATCAAATGGTCCAGGTGTAAAATGCCAGAGATTTCTTTATCATCAGTGAAGAGAGGAGCAGCAGGATAAGAGGAAGCCAGGTGAGGCAGGGAGAGCCTGGCCTTGGATACGCCAGGCTGAGTTCACCTCCACAATCAAGAGTCCAGGAAGACGCCTTCACCCCATCAGAACTCAAAGGCCCACAACTGCCACCAACTTCCAGGAAAACGGAAGTGGCCTTGTTTTGTGCAGGGAGGTGGGCTGAGGGAGTAGTTTACAGGCACATTATGTAGGACCAAAAGCTGACAGAAGACTGACAAAAGCACTCTGCAGCCTTGGCCTCAATGATCCCTGCTGCGCAGGGTGGTGGTGGGAGCAACTGCTTGTGGCCCACAGCAAATGGATGGACCCACAGCCCTGCTCTTCCTGGTTGCTGTCCCAATACCCTGCAGGTTAGGAGACTCAGGTGAAAGCCAAGACCTCACTTTAAGAGCAAGAAAAGTGAAAAGCAATTCCCATCTAGGGTGGGAATTCACACTGGGACAGCTAAGAAGGGCAGTTAGACGCTCTGGCTTCTGTTTGCAACTTGCTAGTTTCCAAGGTCTCAGGACAGGAGAAGCAGGTCACACCTGAGACCTGGAGGTCAAAGATTCTGCCAGCATCACAGACAGATCCCTTCACCTTTGGGGGGGGGGGGGGCTTACAAATATTAAAGCTGAGCCTGCAAAGATTTCTGGTTTAGGACAGACGATTGCCCATGCCCTCCACTTTTGCTGTCTCCTTTCTCTACCCTGTTTTCCCTTTCCATGAGGGAAAAATATTTACACAGAGTAGGAGACAAACTGGATGAAAAGCTCTGGACTGTCTTTAACTTAGTTTAAAACAAAACAACACCGCTCATAAGAAACCTTTGAAAATGAGGAAAAAGGCACTATGAAAAAACAACATCTGGAGGGGACTGAAGTGGGTGGAGGCGCAGGTCTGAGTCTTTCTCCGGGAGCTGTAGCATCCTACTCCCAGAGGCGCTCAGGCCTCCTGGCCTGCTCCTTCTGTGTGTATATATGAGAAACAGGGAGACAGCTGCTCTTTCAGTCATTTCCACTAAAACAGACATTTTGCATAGAGAAAATACCAGCCCGCTTGGTTTCTTTTCTTTTATTATTGGCATCAGCTGGGACTATATGTGGCCTTAAATGTCATGCACTGAAGGACAGGAGAAAAAGATGAGAAAAATGACACAGGAGGGAAATGGGAGCAGTGTGGAGAATCTGTAATAAAAACAACTCAATAGGCAAATTCTGGAATTCTGATATCCAACCCCTCCCACCCCCAAAGTTCCAACAAAATGAGAAGGTCACCAGTGTGACCAGCCAGATGTTCAGAGCTCCCGACAGGCTGCTGTTAGAGGCAGCTTGTGGGTGTAATTCTTTTTTGTGTTTTCGATTTTTCACTTTCTTTAAATACTCTGCTTCTTAGGCGGTCCGGTTCACAGGGGTGACATAGTTGCGGGGAAACATGCCTGTCTGCCCATGGCAAGCCCCTTTCCACCAGTTGGGGTCTGAGTTATCCATGACGTGGATGAAGTCTCCCCGACGGAAGCCCAGCTCACCATCCTCTTGGGGGTCAAAGTCAAAGAGGGCCTGGACATACGTTGGCTGCTGCAAGAGAGAAGCAGGGAAAACACATACACAGCGTTCTTGATGTGAGTCCTGCGAGCACCTTGTGAGCACTGCTTACGAGGGAGAAGGGAAGTGAGTCAATTCTCATACACCTGAAGCACTCTATCTATCTATTCTTACATGTTCTAGGTTCACTCTCTGTGGGTTTAATGCAATTTTCCACCAATGCTCAAAACACTAGGGTATATCTGGGGGTGACCAAAGTATCACTTTATCAAGTAGGGAGCAGCAGATGCCTGGAGTACAGAGCTGGGGTTTTGTTCACAGATTTGAAAATGTTCATGTCCCTATTATTTATAACACCCATTTTTAGAGGGTCCAAAGTGTTAAAAGAGTTTGAATAAAGTAAGATGGCACTAGCCATAGGCATGGTTGAGATATGAGGGACAGGAAGGAATTCATAGCTCTATGCCCTCCCAAGGGCAAGCTCCCTCATGAGCCTGACAGAGAAAGTGCTAAGGGCTATCTTCAAGGCAGACAGGTGGTCAGCGAGCAATACCTCTGGAAAAGGACAGTTTACACGATAGAGCTTCACATGAATAAAGGGCAACACTGACAATGCTCCCAACAGCTCCAGCAGCAACCCTCTGGGACACCAGCTTACCTAAGCAGCTAGCTAATCTTCCTCCCTGGAAAGGATCCTGAATTGAGATTCAGCTCACCTGTGGCACCTGTTCTATGTCCCGCAGGAATATCTGCTGGTTTCTGGACACGGATGTCGATCTGTGGTAATCTACCAGCTCGTTCAAGGAATTGAACTTCACCACCCAGAGGAAATACTTTCCAGCTCCATCGCGGAGCACCTTGAAGTGCTGCACATCATTACCGAACCTGGTGAGGCAGGGAAACACGTGAATAGTCGCAGCTCTCTGTCTGGCTGGGCAGGGGCTGTCTGCTTACGTAGGAGATATAGGGAGAACCACTTTTCTCACAAATTCCTCACAGCCTGAGGGTGCGAGAACTTCATAGATGTGAAGAGAGCTGGGATGATCATGGGCATCCCTGGTACCCTTCATGACTAATGGTTACTACTAACATCATGAAGAATCCTTAAAGATGGGAAGTTCTATCCAGGAGTAAAATTCTGAAGATGTCTTTAAGATACAAACAGAGTGTCCTAGAGCCGGGCGTGGTGGCGCATGCCTATAGTCCCAGCACTTGGGAGGCTGAGGCAGAAGGATTGGTGGAGTTCGAGACCAGCCTGGGTTAAAAAAGTGAGCTCAAGGCCAGCCTGAACTGCATCGCGAGACCCTGTCTCAGAAAAACAAAAAACAAACAAACAAACAAACAAAGTGTCCTAACTTGTTGTACACCTGTTCCTTACACTCTGCGAAGTAGTAAACCTTACTTACAAGTGTTGCGGGATTACTAACTACTACTATGAAGCTCAGACTTGTAATGATCCTCTTGTTCTCAGCCTCCCCAGCGCTGGGATTATAAGCATGTGCTACCACACTCAGACCTGGCCAGCTCAGTGCACCTGAGGGTGGGACTGGCATGGTATGTGGTGCCAGGGATTGAAACCTGGTCCCTGTGCTTGCCTAAGCAGACACTTAAGTTAGCTGAGCTATCTCACTGGCCCTTACTAACTTCTTCTGAAGCAAAAATATTAGAATGTGGTGTCACACTCAAAACTAGGAAAAGGGTCAGGGAGATAACTCAGAATAGGCACTTGCCTATTTAATCTCCGGTACTGAAGAAAAAAAAAAGCAGGACGGAAGGAAGGAAGCAAGGAAGGAAGGAAGGAAGAGGAGGAGGAAGAAGAGGAAGAAGAAAGAGGAGGAAGAGGGGAAGGATGGGGAGAAGGGGGAGGAAGAGGAGGAAGAAGAGGAAAAAGAGGAGGAAGAGGGGAAAGATGGGGAGGAGGGGGAGGAAGAGGAGGAAGAAGAAAAGGAGGAAGAGGAGGAAGAGGAGGAAGAGGAGGAGGAGGAGGAAGAGGAGGAGGAGGAAGAGGAGGAGGAGGAAGAAGAGGAGGAAGAGGAGGAAGAGGAGGAAGAGGAAGAGGAGGAGGAGGAGGAGGAGGAGGAGGAGGAGCTAGGAAAGCTGAGACCCAGACATAAGATGAGGATAGACTGGAAATACTTCAAACAATTCTCTTGTAACTAGGAGTAGTTCCAAGTTGTATTTTTCATGTAGGAAATTTTAGTTTATCTTACCCTCTTCATGGGTAAAGGATCTCAAGATCAAAGGACACTGCTGGGACAATAAAAGAGGCTGAGGTACCAAAGAAAAAAATTCAGTATCACTGGATAGCATACTCCCTTTTACATGGTCAGCAAAAATAGCAAGAGCGACTGGTACTGGCCCATGGGACCTACCACAGTACATCTGGCTTGAACAGAAGCTCAGCAAGGGCTTTCCCATCCTGTCCTCAAAAGGCATGCTATGAATATTTGTGGAATGAATGCAATCTTTCCTTCAGACTTAAAAGCTTGAAGAAACCAAAGGCTTTCTAAAACAATCCAGCAGGTGGCAGCACTAAGCTTCAAGCCAGTGAGTATAAGACAGGGAGTGTTTTCCTCTTTTCTAGGGAGATTGTGCCAAGACCCCTCCTAATGCCTGAAACCACAAGGACCACACCCTACAAATACTATGTACCGTGTTTTTCCCTATACATATACCCATACACATTTATGACTAGGATAATGTTCAATTTCCAGTAAGACAATAATGAAACCAAACAATTATAACAGTACTGTAATATAAGGGATTTTTTTGGTACTAGAAATTGAACTCAGGACCTTGTGCTTGCCAGGCAGTTACTTGTGCTGCTGAGCTATCTCCGTCACACTGTAATAAAGTTATTTAAAACTTACAGGTTGCTTATTTCTGGAATTTCCCATTTAATATTTTTGGATTTGACCTTGGGTAACTGAAACTGAGGAAAGTGGAACTGCAGGTGGGTGGAGAGACTACTGTTTTTTATGCAAGAAAAAGTAGGGATGTGTAGAAACCTTTGTAAAGAGCCTGCCAGTGGGGACACTTCTGGCCCCAGAAACCACTTGCCCTGGGCTGATACAGCTGGATTCAGAGTGCAGGATCCTTGAGAAGGAGTGCCACACCAACCAGTGTTGCTTTTGGGGACAGGGTCTTGCTACACAGTTCAGAATGGCCATGTTCTCAGACTGATCCCTCCTTCCTCAGCCTCCTGAGTGCTGGGATCACAGGTGTGCATCACCACATCTGGCTTTCCATTCCACACTAAACTGCATATCCTCATTCACGCACTTCAAAAGGCTTTGTTACAAGGACAACTGATTACATCCAGTTTGACTTGCACATGCTGGAAATAATAACCAACTATACTGCAAATATGTTTATTTGTGAGACAGCACAAAGATCACCTGAACCAAATCTTTACTTTTCTGTCTCAAAATTAAAAAAAAAAAAAAAAAAAAAAAAAAAAAAAAAAAAAAAAAAAAAAAAAATAGGTTAGAGATGCAGCTCAGTGGGAAGGTTGTGAGGCCTATCCCTAGCACCACAAAAATAAAGCACTCCCCAACTTTAAATTTTAATCTGCACTTCAAAGAACTCCACACATTAAGCACACAATGAAGATATATATGGTTTTCCTACATAGTTCAGGCTGGTCTTGAAATCACTAGGTTTCCTTCCATAGTTACATTTACCACCAAGAAAGCAAAAACCCTAAGTCCCTTGTGGTAGTAGCTTTTTCAACTTAATGTGAGACCTAGGATAGGTGTGGTAAAGTTAGGCAGGCTGTCAGCTGAAGGCAGAAAAGGCAGCTGACACTGAGAGCTCAGCAGGAATTCCACTAAGCGCAGGGGTTAGGACTGGTGAAGATTAGGGAAAATTGGCTGCATTTGCCTGAGAGGGCTACAGCTTCTGAACACTTGCTCCACTGAAGAACTTAAATCCCACACTGCCAGAACTGATTTTGGAGCCAGAAATTCAGGAATTTTTTTTTTTTTCTTTGAGTGGTCTAAAGATTGGTCTCAGTGGTCTGCCTATGTAAGTTACGTTATATGTTATATATGCCATGCCATGCCATGCCATGCTATGCTATTTGAGACAGGGTCTTGCTATGTAGTTCAGGCTGGCCTTGTATGCACTATGTAGCCCAG
This sequence comes from Capromys pilorides, assembly GCA_004027915.1. NCBI lineage: Eukaryota > Metazoa > Chordata > Mammalia > Rodentia > Capromyidae > Capromys > Capromys pilorides. Next base: position 8,795 of record PVKN010011169.1, on the reverse strand, counting down.
GCTAGATTGGAACTCACTACAGTACTGCCTTAGCCTCCTGAGTGCTGGTACTATAGGCATATGCTACCTCCCATGGTGCCACCCTTTTTATTTTCACTAAATTTCCTAAACTGTTCTTGAACCTTTGATAATTCTAGCTACATCTTCCTGGACTGCTGGAATTACAGGAATGCACGAGCAGGCTCAGCTCAGAAATTAGGATTTTAATGTAAAATTAAAATACAGATTAGACCAAGTCTGTACCACAGGTTGGCATAGCCAGAAACACAACCAATGGCTTGCTAGTTGAGGCAGTGGAGCATAGGCTTCTAGGCAAGCATAGCAAAACATACTTACTTGACAGACAGGGAGAAATCCCCAGGAGCGCTCTCACTCTCCCGGATTAGAAAGGCCCCATCATGCCGCTGTTTGCTAAGCATTTCTTCTGCCTTGGCTCTGGGGATTTTGCCAAAAAACCACCTAAGGAAGGAAGGCAAGCCAGTCAGTATTTGCTTCCCCACCAAGAAATGGGATGTCCAGCCTTAATGTGAGTAACAGCCTCAATGTGAGTAACAGAACACTCATTGTCAGGGGAGGGCTCCATCTTTACTCTTCAGCCTCCCTACCCAGAGAAAAGCTTTCCACTGGCTTCCCCATACTCCAGTTTCCAGAAAGTTACTCATCATAAGGCACTATTTCACAGGTGGCTTGGCGGAAGACACCTGAAAATGGGTCTCGCAAGTCTAGGTCTTAGCTGACTCCGATCAAGAGAGGCAGCTGAGAGACCTGGTTCTATGAATGTGAAACAAGGACATATAACACACAGAAGGAAAAGCTCCTTTCTGTAGCCCTTTAGTAAAGCTCCAGCTTTGCCAGAGTGGGAAGGACGTATAGGAGTGGAAAGAAAGGAAGGCCTGGAGTTTGCATTTAGAGCTACTCCTGTGAAGAGCCACAGGGCGAAGGGTGTAGCTGACAGCAGAGCTTCTTTGGGTCAGTGCTGAGCTCTCAGCTTTCAAAAGCCCCTGGGAAGGGCCCTAGAGATAGGTCATTGGCAAAGCATTTGGCCACATGAACAAGGCCCTGGTGCTCTACCCTAGCACCAGGACAGATCCAAAGTCCCCCAAACCCACAACATTGGTAATATAATTTAATTCACCCAGTGCACAGCAACTAGTTGCAAAATTTAAGATCTGTTATTTATTTCAAGCAAATTACAGGCTCTACTGCTTCCAATGCTAGTTCACTCTGGCCAGATGAAAATGTGGCTGACTTCAGGGAAAATTGTGGGGGCAAATGGCTGCTGGCTCATCAGGAGGAAAGAGGGGACACCTCTAAATAAGCTCCAGGTCACTGCTGCCCAGCTCCTCCAATGTGAACCACTGCTGACTGGGGTGGAGGAATTGATGACCATGTTCTCTTTTCAATCATCTTCAACGTTTCACGAGGGTGGTGTGTGTGTCTGTGTCAGGGATTGAACTCAGGATCTCTCGCCAGGCAGGCACTGAGCTACATTACCAGCCCTCATTTGTTTTTTTGTTTTTTTTTTTTTTTTTTAATATTTACAGCAAAGACAGACATTTCTTTTTTTAAAAAACTTTATTTATGTTACAGTCGGCTCAGCCTGCCCTGCGGGTGGGGCTGGCGCAGCATAGATGCTAGGATCGAACCGCGTTCCTTGTGTTTGCCTAAGCAGGCATTTTAGACCACTGAGCTATCTCCCGGCCCCTTACATGGTAATTTATATTCACTTAATATGCAAAATGTAACAGCAAAGGTATCAGCTGATTAAAGCTATAAATGTAACTTTTATGTCTGTTTTATGTAAGTTCAGATAGAAGACAGGAGGTGCTAAGAGAGACACACCCATAAGCTACCTGGGGAACCCAAGTGCCCCCAATCTATTGACTTTCTCACTTTGATGCTCTATATCAAGCTGCATGGGAGCTAGCACAAGGCATCCTCATGCTTTTACAACTAAGCCTTCAGTGCTGGGAATGAGGCCACTCAGGAGAAACTCATTAATAGACTAGTATGATTGTGAAAGGTGACCAGTATTTAGGGCATTCAAACATCTTCTGGTCTTGGGGCCTTTTGAGGGTACACTGCATTTGTGTTAAGATACCTGCCTGCTAATACAAGTGCGGTGTGTGTCTGGCTACTGCCATAGGAGGGCCAACCATGGAGTGCGGGTTCTCAGTAGCTACCCTCTCTCCTCCTGGCCCCCAAGAGCTTCCCACTAGGCAGCCCCCTCTTCTAAGGCACAAAGTAATGAATATAACTTAAAATGACCTAGATGAGAATGTAGTAAAAATAACAAGCAAGACTCTCAGGGCCCCAGAGGCCGCAACTAGTGGCAGCTGTTGTGTTTCTAGGCCTTTTTTTATGGGCACAATTCTAAAATCATCTGAGTTGCAGTTGCTTTCTTCTTTTCTTTTTTTTTTTTTTTGGCAGAACTGGGGATTGCACTTGGGATCTTGCACTTGCCAGGCAGGCACTTGTGCCCCTGAGCTATCTCCCCAGCCCAACTGCAGTTGCTTTCTTGCACCTAGCTTAAAATCAACTCAATATTTTTCTAGCTAAAAGACTATAAATTATAATATAGGAAAATACCCTAATTGGAGTTTTTACAATTAAAATAAATGCATCTCTGCTGTAAGTTTGAAGATCGCAAAATTAACAATTAGGGACCAGGTGTGGTAGTACACATCTGTAATCTTAGCACTTGGAGGGCTGAGGAGGGAGAATTGTGAGTTTGAGACCAGCCTGGGTTGCACAGTGAGCTCGAGGCCAGCCTGAGCTGTACAGTGAGACCTTGTCTCAAAAAGACAAAAAGAAAAAGAAATAGGTTTGAAGATGATTTAACTGAACAGAAATTTCTGAGGTATCTGCCCCTATTTCAGGAAATACACAGGCACTCCTATTCAGAAAGTCATCCACAAAGCACAAGGGATACCATATAGCAAGGTTGAGCTGTCACTCTATTAAGATATCTAACTGCTAACATGATACATTCATTGCATTTTTAGGTCTGTTAGGCGAGAGAAAGAGAGAGAGAGAGAGAGAGAGAGAGAGAGAGAGAGACAGAGAGAGAGAGAGAGAGAATATATCTCACTATACAATTTAGGCTGGCCTTGACCACGTAGCAATCCTTCTGCCTCAGTCTTGAGTACAATTATAGGCATGCAGCACTATGCCTGGCTCTCATAGGCCATTCATTTATTCGTTCGTTCATTCATTCATTCATTCATTCATTCATGTATGTTATGGCTGGCTCAGCCTGCCCTGGGTGTTGGGCTGGTGAGCATGTGGTGCTGGGGATCAAACTGCGGTCCATGCATTTGCCTAAGCTTGCCTAAGCAGGAGCTTTAGAACCGCTGAGCTATATCACTGGCCCTCATAGGCTTTTTAAAGAAATAATTATTATGTGGTACTGGCGATGAGACTCAGGCCTTCATGTATTATAGAGCAAGCATTTTGACACGAGCTATATATCCTCAGCTCAATAGCCCTTTAAAAATTAAAAAAAAAAAAGTTAATTAGAAAAAACACGTGTGTAGTGCATGCTTTCATTCCTTGTGGAAAGTTGGCATATATACATATCTCAATTCCTTTTAACATCCATTCCCCCCCCCCCCCCCCAATCTTCTGATCCCTTCCTTCCTTTGGTACATGTCTCTAGTGCAGTGTTTACATTCCTTGTGTGGAGCTGGTACCTGTACATAACATAGCCTGATTCTTCTTGTTCACTCCCATCTCATCTCCTCCTCCCTGTTTCTTCCATCTCTTGATCCCCTTCCCTCTCTACTTTTGTATACAAGTTTTTTTTTTTTTTTAACATAATGTATTTGGTTTTTACAGGGTCTCACTACACAGCTTAGACTTGTGGTGATCCTCTTGCTTTCTGCCTCCCTAGTGCTGGGATTATAATTATGCACCACTATACCAGACTCAGTAGATGGTTCAGCCCACCCTGGGAGTGGATGGGACCGGCACAACACGTGGTGTCAGAGATCAAACCGTGGCCCCTAAGCTTGCCTAAGCAGGTGCTTTCGTCTGCTGAGTTATCTCACCAGCCCCACCTCCCTACTTTCCATTGTTTTTTATTTGGGGCTTTACATATAAGAGAAACCACGTTTGATTTAAGCTTATGTGTCTGATTTCTTCTGCTTAATATTATGGTATCAGTCCACTTTCCTACAAATGACTCAAATTTATCTTTACGTATGGCAGAGTAGTGCTCCTACTGTATATACATCACCCCCCCTCCCCCAACCTCAACTCAAACTCCGACCTCATCCTTGCTAGCCAGGCACTCTGAAACTGGAGCTATATCCTCGGCCCTCCTCACTGCGTAAATACCACATTTTCTTTATCTGTTGATGGACACCCAGGCTGATTCTAAGATTTAGTCATTATGAATTGTGTTGCTATAAACATGGACCGAGTGCTTTAACACTGATATTTCCTGTGCCAATAAAAGATTAAGCTCAGCTGCATAAGCACCTGCTGGGCAAGCACAAGGTCCCGAGTTTGAGCCCCACTACCATGCCAGCCCTCACCATGCCGGCCACTGAAACTGGGTGTGGTGGTGCATGCCTATAATCCCAGCAGTGGGGAGGGTGAGACAGGAGGATCACTAAGACTGTGCACTTCATAGCAAGACTTTGTATCAAAAAAAAAAAAAAAAAAATCTTTTAAGAAAATGAATCTACACTACATTAGAAATAGCAAATATACCACAGGTGTTTGCTTATATCTATAATCCCACTCTGGGAGGCTGAGGCAGGAGGATCACAAGTTCAAACCCCAGCCTGGGCAACTCAGGAGACTTACTGAGATTCTGTCTCAAAATAAAAAATAAAAAGGCTTGGTCTGTAGCTCAGTGCAAGTCTTGGGATCCATGCCCAGTACCAGGGCAAGCTATAGGCTCCCACCTATATCTGCATTTACTTTGAAAAGCACATTTGTGCATTCATATCCAACACATATAAAACACACAAAACACACAGCAGGCCAAACAGTGTAGAATGTGCTTATGCAAATGCACAGGTGTGGTTGTTCTCTATTTCATATCTTCTGCTTCCTCTTCAATAAGAAAGGGGGAGGGGTCAAGTTGTGTTCTCTGTGTTGTAGCACAGCTATGACACTGACACACCTACAACCATCTCACTCAGTCACTCAGCAGTCCCACATGGGACAGTTCTACACAAGCATGAGCACAATCTTTTAAGCAACATTGTAGACTTGCAAAAGTAGGGCTTTCAGAATTTCATTTTGTCTTTCAGAGCTCAGAGTGGAGACTCCCTGCTTGCGCTGCAGCCCATCTGTAAGAATCCAGAAAAGCTAGTTCTAGGTGCTTCCTCATCAGCTAGAACTCCGAAGTTCTTGTATCAAGTACAGAGTGAAGATCAGTAACTACAGCTTTCCAAGGAAGCTTAGCTTTACTTTTTTTCCCCCTCATCTCCTTCTTTTCTTTGCAGTACTGGGGATTGAACCTGAGCTGTAGTATATCCCCAGACCCTTTATTTTGAGACAAGGTATTGTTAAGTCACTCAACTGCCCAGGCTAGGCTCTAATTTGGGATGACTTTTTCCTATCTTTTTTTTTTTCCTTTGATTTTACTTGTGCATTTTCACAGCACATAATGATTATATTTCTTATGGGAGTTGACACATGTACATAACACATATTAATTCAATTGTTTTTTAAATCCCACTGCTCTATTTTCTATCTTTTCTTAACAGCTTGACTGGGAATAGAAGAACTTTAAGCCATAGGCATTTCATTTAAGGTACCAATTATAGCCTGGTGTTCTGATAAATTCCTTCTTGGTCTGCCTCTGCGTGACCTGGGAGTGATTACAAGTCAATCTTCCAATCTTATGCTACAGATATTCAAGTGAAGACATCATCAACCCACACAGGAGATCCAGGAGTCACGTACCTATGACATAAAAGATTTAAGGCTTTTGCTTTCTATTTTTTTTTTAAGACAGGACCTCACTATGCAGCTCAAATTGGCCTTAAACTCATTATATAGCCCAAGTTGGCTTCAAACTCCAGGTGATCCTCCTGCCTTGGCCCCCCTAGTGCCACGATTACAGGTGTGTACCACCATACTAGCCTTGCTTTTGTGTTTTAGTATTAAGAGTTTGTGCCTGAGTTATCAACTAAAAGAATATTCAAGCCGGGCATGGTGGCATATTCCTGTTATCTCAGCATGTAGGAGGCTGAGGCAGGAAGACCATTGCCAAGTTTGAGGTCAGCGTGGTTATAAAGTGAGTTTAAGGCCAGCCTGAACTAATGAAACCTTGTCTCAAAACAAACAAACAAAAAAAAATTTTTTTCACTAAGTTACTATATGCAAAAGCAATGTACAAGTTTTAATGGAATACAAGCAGAAGACACAAATTCTCCAAAGAAATTTAAAATCTTTTAAGAGGAGATCAAATTCAAATACTTTAAAAAGATGTAAGACAGAACAAATTCCAAACAAAACAGGACAAATAGTCATACCTATCAGAGAAATCCTGACTTTGTTAATCAACTGATGAAACATTTACCCAATTATTATCTGTTACAAGATGCCTGGTTCCTCTTGGAGTAAAGTTTCCTTGAGCACCTTCCAGTTTCCCTCCATCACCCTGCAGGCTAACTCAAGCTTCTACCTCTAGGGTAGTAAGACTTCGCAGACACACTCTCAAAAGAGCTTCCCTCTGAATCACCTGGGAACTTTATTAGGCCCTAAGTGAACTGTAAAGTACCATTCCCCATCACTTTCACATGGTCCTGCCACATAATAAGCACTCTGGAAAAGTTCACTGACCAAGGCATGAACTCAACTAACAGTTTTATAGGAAGACTCCTACATCAGTTGTTTCATTTTACAGAAGACAATCATTACAGGTTTGGGGCTTAGTTTCTAAGTAGTGTTGGGGACCCACATTTACTTGTTACCTACCAGTGGTTATCTCTGGATGAGCTCATGTATTACTCTACAGTTTTCTATACTGTGAACTTTTTTTTTTTTGGTTTTCTTGAGACAGGGTTTCACTATGCAGTTCAGGTTGGCCTTGAACTCACTTTTGTAGCCCAGGTTGGTCCTGAACTTGCACAGATCCTCCCGCCTCAGCCCCTCAAGTGCTGAGATTACAGGCATGCACCACCACGCCAGGCTATACTGTGAACTTTTTATAATGAGTGTTACAGTAATAAAATACTGGTAGTGAAATACAAAATACTAGAAGGACACGAAATAATGAATTAGGTGACCCTGAAACTCCACTCTGGCTCAGTGACACCTACGTACAATTATGGACATTCTCCAAATTTGGCATGTAGAGAAATATGAAGTACAGTGTGGTTCACTCTAGCAGCTGGAGAATAAGAAATGACAGGTCTTGGGACAATGATAACGAGGAGAAGGGATAGTGGACTGTGACCCTGGTAGGGTTTGTCACCTACAAAGCTTTACTGCTTGGTGTTAGACCAAGCAAACAGACATGGTCCCACTGAAATTCTACTCTCAGTGTTGAAAGCCTGTGCTCTTTTAACATACGAGGCCTACAAATGACTGCCTCTGAGAAAGGAGCAGGGCATGAAAGGGGGTGGCTGAGAGGGGAGCTCAGCAGTCTGTCAGTCCCCAGGTCCCACTAGGCCACACTGACAATATTAGAAGGTAACTAAAATGCTCACTGCTCTCAGCAGTCTAGAGGAGAGCATCATTTACTCTCTGAAGTACAAATATTTAGGTGAAAGAATAAACATACTGAGAACATATGCCAATCAATATGTTGAGAATACAAAAATTTAAAGAAACTGTCCTGATGTCCCGAGTGATCAGCGAACATATCAACACAAAACTATGGAGTAACCTTCTCTAAACTTTTTTTGTTGGTTGTTACTGCCTGACAGGGTTTCACTATGCAGTTCAGGCTGGCCTTGGACTCATTTTGTAACCCAGGCAGACCTTGAACTCACAGTGATCCTCTTGCCTTAGCTTCCCAACTGCTGGGATTATAGGCGTGCACCACCACGCCTGGCTTTCCTTTTATAAACTTCAAAAAAGAAAAAAAGAATTTTGAAACACACCTAGTTTCAACAGTTTTATAAAAAACAAATTATGGACTTGCAAAAAGTTTTGTTTTTGAAGATCACTGACATTAATCTGAAATGAAATTACAGTTATACTATCATTATGCACTACATACTTCTTACTACAAAAGTCAACACGCTGTGTTAATTCCCTGGAAAGACAGAATAAACACCACAACATCCACCCCAGTGGTCTCAACTTAAAATCAGTATACAAAGCAAGCAGATGGGCTCTCCCATGAGAAGGCAGCAGGGTCTGACTTACGGGTGTGGTTTCATCTCTATGTAGTTCTTGGGGATGAAGCCATCCTTCCCATTGAGCTCTGCCTTGTACCAATTCTGATCACACTCTTCATTCAAGACCTGGGAAGAAATCAGACAAAAGAAAAATCAATCACTGCTCTCAGGTCGCCACAAGACAATCTGTGCTGCTGTAGGTCTTACTTCAAGTACTATCAGTTACACAGAGGTAACACTACATGATTTCAGACAATCGGCAAATGGTAAACTCTAAAAATTAAAACACAAAGAAACTGTCAGTGGAAACCAAACATCCTATAACAAACAAACAAACAACCAAACAAACAACAACAAAGAAATCAAACATCTTAAACTTTCAGAGAAAAAGCAGAGCCAGGCATGGTGGTGTATACCAGGAGGCTAAGGCAGGAGGATTGCTGCAAGTTTGAGGCCAGCTTGGGCTACACTGTGAATTCAGATGCT